>SNQJ01S0003314.1:103847-169058 GCA_010110895.2 Picea sitchensis
GTGAGTTTTGGGGGCCTGTTGTCCCTCGAACAAGGTTTGAGGAAAAATTTGTCATGTTTGACCATTTTTGGGACTTCGATAGGCTGGTCAAAGAAGGAGCACCCAAGCGAAGTAGAGATCGTGGGATCTCACCCATTTTGTGGGATTGTTTGGTTTTAAGGTTTATGTAATGAGTATGGGATGTCAGCCCATGGGTTTACCCATGTTTAGGCCCTTTGTGTAATGTATAAATAAGTAGTTAGGTGATGTAAGAAGTGGCCTGTGGCTTTGTGCAAGAAATAACAAGTTAGTTCTAATCGACTTTGTGCAAGAACCTGTGAAGGTTGCTAAGTGAGAATAGTTGTGAATTCTTTGTGCATATTGTATGTTGAGATTTTCAGAGCTAAGTGCAAGTGATTGTAAGAGGCTTTGTGCCTTGACCTGTTTTTGAGGAAGGTGGATCTAGTGCATTGTGCGTAGATCACATGTCTAGTGTGGAGTTGCGCTCTATGGATTTGTGCACAGGATCCGAAGAATGTAGAAGGATTGAAGATCAATAAAGAGAAGAAGAAGTTGGTGGACATAGCCCCACACTGGGGTGAAGCACGTATATCCTGTATCAATGTGCTTTGTGCAATGTTGCTCATGTTAATTATGTATCTATTTTCTTAGTGCACAGATCTTGATGTATGATAGGTAGATCCATTGATGCTTAGTTTTCTATATATGAATGAATGTTAAATCTTCTCTGATGCTATGTGCTAAATGATTAGATGTGCTTAATCTTGATTACTACTGTGCTGATATGTAATAAGGGTTAATATGCGATGTGAATAAGACTCATAACTTAATGCATATTGTTTTCTAAGTGATCTGTTAAGTGTTGTGATCATAGATCTGTGTCCCAACTAGGTTGTAGACACCTGAGTCCTGCAAAACCCCTTGCCTCTACCTCGGGTGAGACTTCATCTACTTTGTAGGTGTTTCCAAAAGGGCTGGTAGTTAGGGTTTTGTTGGTGCATTGTTGAAGCATTGAACCCTGGGTCTGCCCCTGTGACAACAACCACTAAGCATGCTCCTTGCCTTATCCATCAATGTCCTGTTAATTCTTTCAAAAAATCCATTTTTTTGTGGAGTATATGGTGTGGTATTTTGGCATGATATGCCACACTTCTTATAGAACTACTCAAATTCCTTTCGATATAGTTCTCCTCCATTATCAATTCTCAACACCTTGGTCTTATTATCTTTCTGGTTTTCCACAAGAGATTTAAACTCTTTGAATTTATTGAAAACCTCTAATTTATTCCTCAAGAAATATATCCATGTATTCTTGGAAAAATAATCTATGAAGGAAACATAGTAAAGGGTTCCACCAAGTGAAGATACTGGTACAGAACCAAACACATCACTATGTATCAATTCTAGAATCCCTTTTTCCTTTGTAGCTCCATATGGGAATATAACCTGATTTTGTTTTCCATATATCTAATTTTCACAAAAATGACTTCCAAATTACAATAAAGAAAAACGCCAATCATACCTTTGTTGTGCATATATCGAAGTAATTTTTCATCAATATGTCCCATCTTATGTTGCAATAACATGGTGAGGTTGACTTGACGAAGAATAGTCAAGTTAGTTTGTTTCGACTGAACTTGAGTTGAGTTTATTTGACTTCAGGAACACCAATGTTGGTGCATCCATTCAATTCGAAATTCCATGACAATTTGTATTCCAATATAAAATCCTTTCATTAACACCATTTAATCCATGATCATTTTGCATGTATCCTTATGAAATAGAGTGTGCACACCTGCATCACTCATTTTCCTGACAAATATCAGGTTTCTTGGAAAACAAGGAATATGTAGCACACCTGGAAGGGTCCTACTTCTCCCATATTGCAATATCAGTTGAATTCTTCCTCATATGACAATTTTGGTTCTCAAGTTGTTCCCAAAGTATACATCTCCTGCTTTGTATATTTCATACTCATAGAACCATTCTTTGTGGGGTTTCATGTGAAAGGATGCACCTAAGTTGATCAACAAAACATCATGATACAACTATGTAATGGTCGATGCCAGATACACATTGCCTCCTTTATTCAGACTATCATTTCTCTCAACTGATTACTTCTCATTGGATCTTGTAATAAATTTTGTTTCATTTGAATTGCATTCTCTTTTGTAATGCCTAACTATAATGCATTTCCAACATGTTCTCTTCAACTTGACCGGGGATTTAGATCTACCCTTCAACTTAGAATTTCCACGTAAGAATTTTCCTTTATCTCTGTCGATCGGTCGACCTCTCACCATCAAGGAATGTTTGGTCAATCCTTCCACATTATTTTGACAGTATATATGAAACCATGTATTCTAGTGCTAGTGTCGTCAAATTACTCTGTATAGCCAATACTAAGATATCCCAGGATTCTGGAAAAGAACATATAGGATAATACATTTCTCCTCCTTGATGATTTTATTGTCCATAGACAATAACTAAAATATTACAATATTGAAAGAATTTAGTTTCTTTTTTACCAAGCTCTCCTTGCTCATCCTGAAAAGGTACAACTCCTTTCAAATGAACAACTTGTTTACTAGGGATTAAAACTGGTGCAAGCTTCCTAACTTTTCTCATAGTTTCTTAGTTGAGTCTTCTCTTGAGACATTCAACGACACCGAATATGCAAGACAAAGTCAAATTGTAGTTGTTTCCCTTATTTTGAGTTCCTTCCATTATTCCCTCGACATAACTATAGGAATGGTTCCTAGGCTTACAACTTCCCATTGTTCTTGATCTACAAGGAGAAATTCAATTTTAAGCTTCCAAAGCTCAAAATTATGGCCATTGAAATTTTCAATCTCTATTCTCGAACTTGTTTCCATTCTTTCAAGAAAAAATTTAAAGATATTTGAATTACAAATACGACTAGATCTAGGTTTATCCAGATCCAATATAAGGTTATCCTTGCTCTAATACCTCTTGTTAGGAAATAAACATCCACACTAAATCACCAGGAAAGAGAAAACATTCTTAAAAAATAAAACTGATAATCACACAGTATATAGAGATTTAACCCTGGAAACCCAAATGGGAAAACTAGAATTCATTGAGCATCTTGATATCTTGTTTTCTAATTAATTCAATGAATAAAAGGTTAAATGACTAGCCTTGGTCTACACCTAAGACACAATCACCACCATACCCTCTTACTTTACACAAGAACAACCCTACAACCAATTTGGCTTACATCTACATGACCATCAACCTTTATCTAAAAAATATCTTTTACAGTAATACAACATCAATTATTTATAGGATTTACTAATCCAGGTGGATACTGGTGGCCACCCACCTATTCTACTATTTCAGAATGGTTCCACATCTTGGCAGTTTTCTATGTTTTTTTGGGTCCCAAATTTATGGGGCCTTTTTGAGGTCCTAAATGATTTTTTTTTTCGCGTGGAAACATTTAGAATATATTCAAAGGAATATGTTAGGCCAAATGGAATGTGTACACATTAGCTAGACCTTTCTGATGAGGTATCGAGAGCCCCAAATGGACATTGTATGAAAAATTTGCAGCCCAGAGAAGTTGATGTATCAACTAACCACATTGGCGCCCACAAACGTTTTGGAGTTTCAACTTTTGGGGTTAGGGTTTTGGATGTTTATGGTTTTCTCATTGATGCTTTACATTAAAAGGAATGTTTTCCCCTTTTATAATCAAATTCTTGTGAATGAGCATAGTTGTCACATCTCGCTCTTTAGAGATAAGCTACCACCATTTTAGCTATCTTGTGTGCTTTGCATTTTACAGTTTTTTGTATTTTACACAGTCATTAATAGAATATAATTTTAACTATATTAATGTGTTTCTTGCAATATCTCTGTGTATATCCTTTTAATATCTATTCCTTCATTTTGTTCTCAATATAATATGGATTAATGCTATTAAGAATTGTGTTATTTGTCAGTTCTTAGTGCATGTCCTCGACGAAGTTAGGGTATAGAGAGTTGGGTCTCAAGATAGTTTTTCTTGAGAAGAACTTCTCTCACTAACCCAAGAGACCTCCCATGGTAGAAGAAAAGAGAGATGGTGAAGAAATATATCATATCAAACTATTTCTCAAGGAATCCCTCATGCAATAGAGGAATGATATGATGGATAATTTCACCCAAATCCTTCGATGACTGCCAACAACAATAATGGAACATTAAACTAGAAATAACTTTGAAGGTGTGACACCCTTCAAGGTATAAGTTAACTTTTATATCCATTTATTTGAAGGTCATATAGACGCTGACGCTTTGGAAAAATGGTTAATTCTTCTACAGGGTTATTTCTCTATCCAAAAGTTTTCCAACAGTGAAAACATCACCTTTGTGCTCCTTAAATCCCTTCCCCATGTTAGATATTGGTGGGAAAATTACTATGAGAAACATGTTGGATATGCGTCTGCAATTTTTGGGCCAGAGCCCACTTGGGCAGGTGTTTTTGATGCCTTCAAGGAGAAATACTACCATGTTGGAAAATACTATGATCAGTACATGAGATGGACAACTCCACATTAGGAGAGATACCATACGATGCTGAAGTACAACAACATATTCTAAAAATTGCACATAAATCTAGGTATTAAAGAATCTGACTGGCACTTGGTCTTGAAGTGATGTTGTAGAATAAACAGGTACATCCAAACATATATGGAGTTCCTGGACATCTCCTCACTCATAGATTCTTGTCGATATGATGTCAAGATCGAGAAACATTTCAAGAAAAGTAATAAGTGTTATTTTATCTCTACAAACCCATCGCAACAAAAGCACAATAAAGGTGGCCCTGACTGCCAGAGAAAAGGATAGAGCAAGGATGGAAAATGCCAGGAAAACCAATCCAAGCCACAAGTAAAGAAGGGTAATGAGAAAACAAAGAAGGAAAGTGGAAAGTGTTGTTAGTTCCAAAAAATCCCTTGGCACAACACCGATGAATGTCTCTCCAAATAGTCATTTCTCGCTGAGACGAAATCCTCAGAGTCATATGAAGAATTGAACTAGAATTCAGAACCAGATAAGGGAAAATGGATCATTTATGCATAACCTAGTGTCACCACTGCTACCACACAAGTTTATCTAGTTGAACCAGAGGATCTCGAAGAAGGGGAGCACCTCTTCCACTCGCATATGTGAGTGAAGGGGACCCCCCTCCATTTCATTGTTGATAATGATAGCCAAAAATAACCTAATATTAGAAGATGTCATCAAGAGGTTGAAACTAACAATAACACCACATCCTCAACCATACACCATTGGTTGGCTCAGCCAAGGATGAGACATCCATGTCAACCAATAATGCCTCCTACACTATGACATCAAACCCTTCAAAGAAGAGGTATTTTTTTATGTTTCCCCCATTAACATTTGTGATGTTCTTTTAGTAAAACCATATATGTGGAAGCATCATGTTGTTTACGAATCTAGGCCCCATAGTGTCATTATTATTTTTGGAGGTCAAATCCACAAGATACTAGAGGAAGTCCCAACTACCAAGGTCTCTTTGATCTCCACAAAGCAGTGCAGAAATATGGTCTTTTAGAATGAGATATTTTTCCTCTTTATGGTTCGGTCAGAGGGTTAAAGGAAGGTAACTAGAACTGCCAAAACCTATGCACAAGGTCTCTCTACACAACAACAACACGTGGAAAATATAGTAGAAGAGAATAAAGACATATTTTCCTCACCTACTAGGGTTCCTTTGCATTATCAGATAAAGCACTCAATTAATTTAACACCCATTTCTCCTCTAAATAATGACGCTATATACATGAATTATATTATGGAGAATGAAGAAATCAAATTCCAGATGCAAGAACTAATTTTGAAGGGCCACATTATACCAAGCTCCTCACCTTATGTGAGACCAATTTTTCTGGTATAGAAGAAGGATGGGACATGGTGACTTTGTATTGATTATAGAGCCTTGAAAAAAATCATAGTCAAGAACCAATACCCAATCCCTCAAATTGATGATCTTCTAAATCAACTCAAGGGAGCCAAATTTTTTAGTAATATTGATTTTAAGTCAGGGTTCCATCATGTAATGATTGAACAAACTAATGTATGGATGATAACCTTCAACTCTAAAGAAGGTCTCTTCAAGTGGTTGGTCATGCATTTCATCTTGACTAATGCCCCAACCACATTCATGTGGATGATGGATTATATATTGTGACCATTCATGAAATCATTTATGGTCATATATCTAGATCAAATCCTCATCTTTATCAAAACCTAAGAGGAACATTTGAAGCACATTCAACAAGTCTTGGGCACCCTGTGATAAAAAAGTTATATGTCAATTTGGAGAAGTGTTCCTTCATCATGCATAGAATTTGATATTTATGATACATCATGGATGAGCAGGATGTGCATGTATATCCAACCAAGATCCCAATCATCAGTGATTGGTTAGCCCCAAATACATTATCTAAGCTCCACAATTTCTTAGGTCTTGCCAACTTCTATCATTTTTTTTTTGGGGGTTTCTCTCATATTGCTTGGGACCTAAGCTAGGTGATCAAGGGTGGATATAAGGCCAAGTTTTTTTGGGACACATCCCAATAGAAATCATTCAAGGATTTGAAATTTTGCCTCTGCTCAACACCAATCCTTATTATACCAAACATGTAACAACCATTTGAGATTCATACAAATGCTTTAGATTATGCTATTGGTGTAGTCCTAAATCAACATGGGAATCTAACAGCCTATAGTAGTGAAACACTATATGATGTTGTTTTTAGATATCCAACCTATGAAAAAAGAGATGTACTCCATTATGCAAGCATTTCGATAGTGGAAGCATTACATTCTAGGGAATGAAATGATCATCCACACTTATCATAGGCCTCTACAATTCATGTAGACAGAGGGAAAGTTATAGAATCACCACCATCATAAGTGGTTTATATACCTATCTAAATTCCACTTAAACATTTACTACAAGAATGGAAACACCAACCATGTCATAGACTACCCTAGCCGACCATCGGTTGCGGTGCTAACCATAGTTCTTAACTCCTATGGGCATGGGACATCAATGTGGCTACAATTATACAATAGTGACTCTGACTTTGATGCTACCTATTAGGCATTGAGCACAGAAAACAAGTTCCATAATTTCATCTCTAGGATGGAATGTTATTCCATCGAAGTCATCTATGTGTTCCTTCAAGTGAGCATGCAAATATGATTTTGGAAGCTCATTACAGTCTGACGACAAGACACTGTGGTGTGGAAATAAATAGTAGAAGTATTGCAAGATAATTTTTATTGGCCAAAGATTCAACAAGATGTATACAAGTACATCATATCCTACACTTCCTGTGCAATTTCCAAACCCGTCATTAAGAAACATGGGCTATACAACCCTATGCTTACTCCAGATAGGTCGTAAGAGTCCATCTCCATGCATTACATGTCTAGTCTTCTTTCAACCAAGCATGGGAATGATCGTTTCTTTGCGGTCATTGATCAATTATCTAAGATGGTATTTTTGACACCCTGCAAGAAGAGAAACATAACCAATGCCACAACTAATATATTATTTAAATGTGTTTGGGTTCATTTTGGGCTCCCATATACCATTATTTCAAATCAAGATAGCAGGTTCCTGAGTACTTTTTGGTCCATCCTATGGTTGATTATGGAAACCAAGCTCACCAAATCAGTTTCCTTCCAATCATAGACTAATGTGAAAATAGAGGTAGTTAATATGATGTGTAACACACCTAAACCCCTAAATATTATTAGGCTGGTGGGATGTTATATTCTCTTTTTGGCACAGGGGTAGACCCGAGGTTCAACGCTTCAAGAATGCACCAAAAAAACCCTAACTATTGGCCCTTTTGACAACACATGCGAAGTAGATGAAGTCTCACTCGAGGTAGAGGCATGGGGGGTTGTAGGACTCAAGTTTCTGCAACCTAGCTAGGACACAGATCTATGATTATAATACTTAAAAAAGTACTTAGCAGGTAACATTCATCAGTATTTAACCCTTAGCCACATCACAGGAGAAACCCTAATTACAGAACAACGCAGTATTTAACAAGATCTAATACATCCAAGCACTTAGCATATAGAAATAGATCAGATCTAGAATTCAGTCACATCACTAAGAATTAAGCTACTATATCAGATGAATTAAACATATATAAATATGAAAACACTAAGCATAAATAACATCAATCACACAAAGAAAACATAACACGAGATATACGTGGTTCACCCCCAGCGTGGGGCTATGTCCACCAACTCTTTATCTTTATTATCTTTTGTCAATATCCTTACATGCACATAGCATCAAAACCCACTCCACATAGGACAGGAGATATGTGCGCACCTCGCCAAATCCTCCTTCCCCGAGTCAAGTCGCAACACAAAGCCTCTTTATAGTCACTTTCACTTAGCTCTGCAAGTTCTCAACACAAAGTATGCATAAAGATAACTCAATCATAGAGATCCAACTACTTACATCACTTGCACTCAACACAATATAACACTTAGCACCACATCTCTCCTAGATCTCGTGTAGATCTAGTATATTTATTACATCGTCTAGATATCTATTTATACATTACAGAAGGGGCCAAGGCATGGGTAAACCTATGGTCCAAAATCCCATACCCGTTACATAAACCCTAACCCAAAAATGCTCTAAGAATGGGCCAAGATCCCACGATTTCCGCTTCGCCTTGCGCTCTGCCTTCGACAAGCCTGTCGAATTCCCAAAAAATGACCAAACGTGACCAAGGTTCTCCAAAACTTGGTCAAGGGCCAACAAGCCCCCAACACTCACATTTGACTCGTCTCAAGTCACTATGATATGGGTAACTCTACCTTAAATGCATCAATATTGGATCGAGTTGCCTCGACCTATTGCTTCACCAGAGCCTCTTGCTCGGTGAACTCTTGAATAAACTTCTCCATCACAGGTCCTTCCAAGAGCTATTCCACTGTGGTGACCACTTGTTCTAGTTTTGCACCTCGTCCTTCAATCTCCTCAAAAAGTATGCAATATGGATCCTGCACTAGCTGGATTCGTTGAGTCACTTCCATGACCTTAATCTGTATGGAATGGACGTGTTTTTGAACTGTGCGTTGTTCCTGGGATCGTTTCATCCTTTTGACCACTGATAGTTGCTTCAACTGTGCTTGCACCATTGTTTTTTTCTTCTTGGCCTCCTGAAGCTATGACTCCAGTGTGCTTAGTTCAGGGTCCTCTATAAGGCACTCATAAGTCTACGCACTTTGATTGTTGAGTTGTTTACATTATAAGGCAAGTGCCTTGATTCTCTAGACTGCACTCCAAGCATTTTATTCTCTCTGGTCTCACACTTCCTACAAAGTTCTTGGCACTGCTTGTAATTCCCGTTCTACTACCCTTTTTTGGAGATGTTGAATGTCTTCGATGAGCTTCCCTACTTGGATTTCCACTAGGTATTCTTCCATCCATTCTAAGACCGTCATAGAGTGAAGTGCTCTAGTGACTACTTCTTTAACTCTAATATGTTCTGTGAGTATTTGTTCCTTTTCCTTTTGGCTTTGCACTCTATCCTCTGCAAAATTGTCTTGGATGTCGTGTTTTTCCTATTGCGCAACCCTACATTGCTCTATGGATTCCTCTTTTGCTTGCTTTAAGGCCTCTGTGTCCTGTTATTTTTATTCCTTAACATGACGAAGGTGAGCTTCGGTCGCAGCTACTATTCGACATAGCTAGGCAGGATCATCTCCCAACTCTGTTCCTTCTGATGACGAGGGCACACTAGACACTGCGTGGCTGGAGTAGAGGGATTTTTGTACCAGTTTCATCTCTACTGTGATTATATCATACATGATCTCTTGTTTGGCTTCATTTCACTGTAAGATATCTTCTGAGGTATCTGATACAGTGGTGATGATGAGATCTATGTCATCCACCATGAGCACAATCTTCATCTGTGGTTTACTAGCTTTGCACTTCTTCCACAATGTAGGTTTTGTGGGGGAAACCTTTCCTTTCTTGGAGGTCTCAACTTCATCAAGAGGATCCCTAAGCAGTGTTACTTTGCCTTGTTTTTGCTTGTCTTCTTCTCCTTTGTCGTCTTCTTTCTCTACTTCGTCATCACCTCCCCCTCTAGGTGAGTATGAAGAATTCTCTTTTGAGGCATTGTTCATATCCTATACCTATTCCTTTTTCTTCCTTCTACTACTTTTGGGTGCATCATACACTTCATGAGTAATGATAGGACTTCCGATGAGGTCGAGGTTGGAAAATTCTGCCTGGTCAACTAGTATAAGGAGCTCTACATGACACTCCTTAGTTATTTCTTCCATGTCCTCCTCAGTGAGCTTATAATAATATTGGAGCTCTTATTTATGTTTGTCTCTGCATGCAGTGATATAAATAAAATTTCTATCTGCATTGAACTTCACAAATGGTTTGAACCTGTGCAAGGTGTCCAGCGTCATACGAGGGAAAGACTCAATATCCCTCTTCAACTGCATGTAGTAGGTGTGGAACACCACGTTTGACTACCATTTCTTAGACATGTTTCTTGAATACCAGAGCATGGTGACCTTCACATATAGGGTTTCGGTTGGCTCAATCTTAGGGAAGGCCACTCCTTCCAGTATATCCCAGGCAATGAAAGAAATGAGGATCAATATCCAACTAAAATGAAACTCATAGTTCTAATCCTGAGCTTCACGTCAATCTTGTTCTAACTGGTTGACGAGGTAACTCACCCAGTTCATCTATAGTCCTCCAATGCATTTTCCCATAAGGCCAACAACAAACCCCATGACCTGCGTGGTTCTGTTATTCCTTACTAGCTTACCAATGATCAACTAGCAGGCTAGGCACACTGCTCCATCCTGAATGGAGGCTACCTTGTAGCCTCGCTTCCCTTTTTACACATGTCCATGGGTATCTTTAATTTTCTACACCAGGGCACGATCTGTAGCCTTCCATGGATAAAATTCTTATGGGTCTAGTCCTTTCATTCTGAATCCGATGATATGATGGATCAGTTCCATATCTATGGTGATGCATCTTTCCATCCATAGATAACCACCATGGAAGAAATACAATAGGAGTTTAACGCATGCATTGACCTCCTGATGCCTTCCAAAGTGTGGTATATTCATCATGTTCAGAATAGTGGACCTCGCGATGTCCATAGTCCATGGCTGGGGGATGATATTTGACTTATTCCCCTTTGTCTTGGTCAAATACTTGTATGGGGAGAGAATTCCATAGTTCTTGTGGTCTCCCAAGTTGAAGTCACTGATCTTCAACGTCATGATTTTTCCTAATTGTGTTCCTACTGCACGTATCTCCTTCGGAAGGTATGCAATAATCATGGTGTAGTCAAAGTACTTTGGGACATTGTCACGGCTTATCGTGCTATCCAGAGGTGGGATATAGTCAAGAAGGATAGATAGGATGAGCTTTGCATTCACCAAGTCATCACGATGCTTGGTTCATTTCTCAGTCGCAACTCAGGATGGTCCAGATCCATGAGTAGTCGACGAGGATGCTTGCACTCCTCTTGTCGACGAGGCTTGGACTCATGTGGACATGAACTTCTTAGCCATGAGGTCTATGAGGATCTCTTCAACAAATTTCTCTACTACAATGAAGTCACCTAACATGCACGCTCAAGATCAGGTATCTCAGGTCGGTGATCAAATACTCAATGTAACAGAACGGGTGGAGAGGTCTCAATAGGCACTACGTGAAAGCTACAACTAGTTATCTATGGGTTCGGATAATCACAATTGGCAAAAGTGTTTTCGGTGCAACGCTCGACAGGATAAATAGGCAACGTCGTAACTGACTCCTCCAATGGGTATGAATGCCTCAATCAATGAAATTCCACCCATTATGGCACGGTCTGAACGGTTCAGTGGTGAATGTTCTGTTAATAATTGTGTTTTGAGTCGTTCTAGAGCATCAGTATAATGGTCGGGATGCCTCCAACGGTCATATTTCTTCGTCATGGATAAGTGTCAATCTATGTTGTGCTGATATCCCGACGAGGTTCCAGTTCTGCAAACCTTCCTTCTGCGAAGTCCTCCCTGGAACTTCCTGTAATTTCTCGAACTTTGCTTTCTTCTTGCTAATATTTCTGGATTTCTTTCCTGTAATCTGAGTCACTAGGTTCTTCTTTCCATTATTTTTCTTATCTCCTCTTGGAATAGTAACTTCACACTGTGGAGGGTATTTCATAGGGTTTGAGGGTAATACTTCTTCTCTTTTTAGGGTAGGTGCTCTACTCTCTTGTATAGATAGGTGTTTCAAATATTCCTGTGTTCTTTCAACTTCGACATCCATATCTCTAGCCCTCAATAGCTTCGACTGGTCCTCTTGTTCTTCCAGTAAGTTCACTATCCTCCTAGCCATGAAATCTCTTAGTTTGTGCTTTTTCTATTCTAAAGCTTCCTCTTCTTATTTCCTTCGTATTTGATCTTTCTCAACCCAAGTTTTTCCTAGCAAAATAACGAATGGGGCGTTGTTCTCAAAAAACTTAACGATCTCAAATTTTTCTTATGTCAAAGTTCCATGAGAATTCATATATATTTGGGTAAGTTTTCTACATAGGGTTATCATCTTCCCTTTAAATAATCCTATTCCTTCCAATGAAGGAACCCTAATAGGTTTTCCCAAAATTTCCCAAGTTCTTTTTGTCATGGTATTCACCTGTGTTTCCTCATCCAGAACAAATTTTATGTCGAATTCTTCTATTCTTTTTGTTATGCACTCCTTCTCGTTTAAGATCTATGATAAGTTGATATCTCTATGATCATTCAAGGTTTCTTTCATCTGTAGTAATACAGTCTCTGTTTCTTTCTGGGTTCTTATCATATCCTTAGTTCTTGGCATGTCTCATGGTTTTCTTGTCTCATATTCATCTTTTCAACTTTAGCAATCATTCTAGGGAAATCCAAAACTTCATGTTCAGTAGCCTTACAAAAAAGGAAAATAGGACCTCGACCAAGGAATTCCTTAGCAAGATGTCCCGATCTTCTACAATTATAACAAAGAGTCAATCCTCTCATTCTCTTGAACGATCACCAATCTTTCCTATACTGCGCACTGGGATCACAGTAACTAACCTGCAAAAAACTCTTTTTAGGATATTGCATCCATTTGTTAGTCCAAACATTCTTTCTATGTGATGCGTGTTCTATATGTACTAAAAACACAATAAAAACCCTTAATTATATTTTCAACCGGGGGTAAGTAAACGTAGAGTTTTAGAAAAATATATGCCAAAGGTAGAAGGCTGGTAGGAGTATAGTCTCACTAAGGAAGGCATCTATCTAAGGCTAATCTACTCAAGCAAAGCTATCTAATGAGCAAACCCTACTAAGAAAAATGAAACTAGGTAACCTAAGCAGGGATGATTTTAAGGATGGAAATTTATTTTAAAATGTAGAAACATCGACAAATCTTAGTAATCCTTTGTATGCCAACTATAAAATGTTTGGCGATATTTTTGTAAAAATATTCAAATTTCTAAGAATTTTATATAGTTTTTATAAACATTCGGCGATTTTTAAGGTAAAATAATTTTATCGTATAGAATTTGGGTGAATCATTTTTATAATAACGCATATTTTTTTGGGAAAAACCATGGAAAATTAGCCCATGAGCGAAATTTAGCCCCTAAAATCATCCATGAACCTAAGTACTTTTGGTCCAAGGATCGATGGTTAGTTCCTAACAAAGCAAGTAAAACCCTATGTAAAGCAAACTAGTTCAACAATAAGCAAAAGCAAACTACTAAGCATAATAAGTAAATGACAAAAGAAAACTTGTTTAACTTGGCAAACTATATTCAATGAGAAACTACCCTATGAAAGAAAATAAATAAACAAGTAAGCAAAGAAACCTATCTAACCTATTAAAGGAAATAGACAAGCAAGCAAAGACACCTAACTAACCTACTAAAGAAAAAGACAAGTAAGCAAAGGCACCTAACTAACCTACTAAAGAAAAAGACAAGTAAGAAAAGGAAACTAACTACTGCAAGTAATCAAAATAAAACTTCTCATTGAACAACTATCTAGCCTAAGAGGAAAGTGGACTAAATGCTTAATGCAAAAGTATTTCTAATGCGTGAAAGGAAATCTAAGAGGCAACTGGACCAAATGCTCAATGCAATTAATGAAAGGAAATCTATTCTATTGAAAGAAATAAATATTAACAACTAATTCTTAATCTATGATAAGAAAACTACTATCTAATCTATCAAAGCAAAGTCTATCTATCCTACAACAACAATAAAACTATTTTCTAAACTATGAAAGCAAGAAACTATCTCTTCTATGAAAACAAGAAACTTTTTTCTAATCTATGAAATTCAAATGCATTCTATACTAATATAAGAAAAATTATACTATACTAAATTTAGTCATTAACCACAACTTGAAATTGAAATATAAATCTAAGCAAGAAATTACATACCATAAACTAAACTAGCTCTATCTTAACAATTCAAAATGTAATAAGGAAAATGCTTAAAACAAAAATTAAAGCATGACAAAGTAAACTAATGAATAAATTAATCAATAACTAATTAAAAAAAATCTAATTAACAATTGAATAGACAATAAAAACTAAAACTAACCCTATCCATCCATCGAAGCCTTGGTTAAAGAAAACATAAACTAAAACTCTGTTCTACTATGTTTTAATTCTTATTTAAAATCAAATTTCAAAAGCATGAATAAAATGTAATCTAATATCTACTTGCACACGAGGTTAGTAGATGAATTTGCAAATTCATCTCTATCTATCAAATCAATGCATATTACCACATGCCTTTAGACTAACCTGCAAAAGAACCAAATCATTAAGCTACAATAACAAATTATATAACAGAAGAAAGATAGCAATACATGTACATGAAATTAAAAAGAGAGATGTCTAAGCTATGAAATGTACAAACAACACATGGAAGAGTTACCAGACTGCTGGTGCCCCCCCCAACAAGTCATGGTCACTCCCTAAAATCACACCATGATCTCAACAAAAGGAATTCACCATTAAACACAGAAACACAGATTTATACAATTCTAGTAATTGAAAAATGCAAAAACAGAGACAAAATCGTTTTTGTCTCTAACACACAACTTTTTCTACTGCTTCACAATATTTTGATCATCCTAGTGGTATTTATAATGTTTACATGCCAAGTGGTTGACCACAGGAGGGTTGAACCACTTCTAAATTCGGAAAATTACAATAAATGATGCCCTAACTGATAAAACGGAGAGAGCCAATAATCGACCTCTTTGAACAACTAAAACTGAGTTGTCTAGAGATCAATAGCTGGAGGGGATAAGGATGAACAAAACCCGCATTTCTGATTCGCCCCCCACTGGCCGCCAATAACATAACTGCCAAATCACCCTCTATTTTTTTGCAGGAAGAGGTGTTGGACGAAGTATCGGATCGAGTGCTAGAATGAATGTCGGAACTAGAAACATAGTGCATTTTTTCCTTGTAACACCAGAAAAATGTGAATTAGCTCTTGGAAATCATAAAACATGATGAATTACACTTGATACAATCATTAAACATGAATTACACGTACCTTATGTTGATCATACCGTTTTATCATAAAAAAATTCAAAAAGCTCCTTTAAAAGATGAAAAATGCATATGTACATGTGGCAAAAGTGTATAATAACCATCATAAAAGTGATCATATCTTGGGCCCAACACTACCCCCACACCTAAGATTCTGTAGGTCCCACTGCAAACAAAAATAAATTGCCCTTTATGACTAAACTTGCGAAGGAGGGGGTGGATTAGCTTTAGAAGCTTCTCCCTCTTACCCGAGGAATTTTGACTTAGGATTTTCATGGTGTTTCAATTTCATCCAGGGACTATTATTGGTGGAATTTAATATCATCAACTTAACGCTGTAGAGAATTCATCTTGGCTTGTAGGACAATGTTATCATGGCGTAAATGGCAACTCAGTGTTTCATGCTCTCTAAGTTTGAACTGGAGGGTTTGGAGTTTTTGGAGGTTGTTGATGACATGTTAGGAAGCCTTGATATGTATATTATACCATTGATCCTTTAAACCATGCAAAACAACAATTTTACCTCTGCAAAATTAGTTCCAAAAGTGACTTCCCATAAGCGCAACAATTCTAGCCTGGTGAACTTGTGAACAATAGGTATCAAAGTGACACCTATAACTACAATACAGTAAACCCTGTGTAAAACCGAGAGAGGTTTTTGTTTCTGCATATTTCCTTGACAAAAAACTCTCTTGGTTTTCAAAAATTCACATTCAGTTGTTAGGAGAACATGCCAAGAAAACATGACTAAAACAGGAAAAACAAAGTGTTTTATTTCTTAAAAAAATAGGCCTCTAAGAGAATTTAATATATCCAAAAGAATAACTTATATTTAGAAACTGAGAGAGGTTATTTTTTTTTAATATTTCATTGATACAAACCTCTCTTGGTTTACAAAAAATCATTCCTGTTGGTAGGAAAAAACAAAAAGAAAATATGACTATAACAAGAAAAAAACATAGTGTTTTATTTTCGGAAATCATAGTCCTCTAAGATGATAGAATATATCCCAAACCATAAAGTATATTCCAAAACTGAGAGAGGTTTTATTTATTTCAGTATGTTATGAAAACAAACCTCCTCCATGTTTCAAAATTACTTTCCCATTTTCTCATAATCCCATCTTTAAGTTGATTACTCAAAACTTGCAGAAGCACAACATGCTCTTAGCAAAAGCGTAGCGTGGTTTTTGATAGGGATTTTGGAGGCCTTCCTAGAGGATTTTTGGGCTGAACGTGGTATGGGTGGAAATGTTATGATTTATTCTACACAATGGAACCATCAAGATTTTCAAACTTCTTCGCCAAACCTCTGAAAAACTAACTTTGAGTCAAGCTATCCAAATGTGTAGAAACCCTTCTATAGTGACTGTATTTGGGCGATTTATCTCAAACAATAACACCTATGAATAAAATGAAGGAGGTTTTTGTTTCTTGGTCTATTATTGACAAAAACCGCATTCACTTTTGTCAAATTCATCTTCCTTAATTCAAAAATCAATTTTTAAGTAGAACTTTGACCAAGAAAATCATTTGAAAATTTATGAAAAAGAATGATGACATGACCATGATGAGAATTTATGACCTTGGATGAGTGGAGGGATTAGTAATGACACCTAGACACACAATGACAATTTTACAACCAAGATATGTCAAATTGTATTTGATAATTTTATCTTGAAAATATAACAATTTGACCTAATAATCCTATCAATCACATGAAAGAGTAAATTTGATCACTGGTGACTGACAGAACTGACAAATACTAACAAAAGGCTTGGTTTGTACGGGTAGGCATAGTGAACATGAGAATTTTTATTGTATGTCATCAATATGTAACAATTCAAACAATTGATCCTCTTTTCATAAGCTTGGAATACAGATGACAGTAAGTATTAGCAGTTGTAATCACTATGTATTTGTCACAAAGAGTAGTTAAGTATAAGCAGTCTTCTATAGAATAAACATAAAAATTCACAGGAGATTATAAAACAAACAATGATGTCAGAAGTATATAATTTAGCATACCAATACAAACAATTGCTGATATAATATCCCAAGACTTTGTAAAAAGAGAATATGACAGAATTTTGACAGAGATCCTACTTCCTCTTCTCATGGGTTTTCTATAGAAATGGGCAATTCTTAGCATTTTTATCTTAGGAAAACTCTCCCTAGACCGAATATATGGCACATCCTCATGCCATGAATTAGAAATAGGCTTCTTGGTCTTTACTATTTTTAGAGGGGGGTTAGCAATAGGCTTCTTGGACTTTTGGCCGAGTAAAGGAATAACTTGAGCATGAGGGTTTGGGTGGAGTAACAGTCCCTAGATCAAGAGTCTTCTTTCTAGTCTTGATTGTAAGATGAGGGTTTGAAAATTGGTAGATGAACTCACCCCATGTTTTCTCCTGTTTTTCCAACTCGGCTAAGACAAGTAGTTTTATAAGGTCGTGGTAAAATAGGTTGTTATGGGGATTGGTTAAATCCTTCCTCACTTGGGAAGACATCTTATCTAGACTCTTCAAGAAGTAAAAGAGAAAGTTACAATGGCTTATTGAACTAAAAGTGAGCTAATAATCAAAATTGATAGGCTTTAAAGATGGAATATCTACCTTCACATGTAATCAATTTGGTGATGACTATGAGAGGGTTGATTAGCTCCTATTTTATCCACTCCTTGGAGTATCCCTTATCTCTAGAGATGTTCTGAAATTTAGTTTTGAAAACCCTGTTATAGCTTGCTTTTGGCAACTGGTGGTGCTTAAATCAGCGGTCTCCAACTCTTGGGATGTTTTGTGGCTGAGGCAATTGATTCCTCAGAGGCCACGAACATAGTGAATAGGAGTTGAGGTAGGCTAAGAGTGTTCCATTGTTGTTGATTTTTCCACCATGCGCACTCAATCCTCTTGCATAGAAAATGTAATGTCAAACCTACAATGAACAACCTGTAACAAAAATGTAATGTCAAACCTACAATGAACAACCTATAACAAAAATGTAATGTCAAACCTACAATGAACAACCTATAACAAAAATGTAATGTCAAACCTACAATGAACAACCTGTAACAAAAATAAACAAACATAATGGTCTGTTAAGGACATATACAACAATTTATAGCACACAGGAGTTTAACACTTCAAGATAAAATGATTGCTGATGTAATAACCTGTATCATGAAAATAATACAAATTTTTTACAAATATTTACTTCTTCAAGCAATGATCATTTGTCAACTCATGAACCCCTCCCCCACACCTAAGTATTGTGACACCTCACAATCAAAAGTATAGGAAACCAGTCAGTATCCCCCAATAACCAAAGATTTATAGTATGTCAAGTGTAAAGATAAAATTTCAAAGATTGGTCTGACGAGACAGTTAGAAGATGTCCCCACCTATAGGATAAGAGATCCTATATATATAAGAAGAGGTAGTCAAGAGAGTTTCAATATAGTCTCAGAGTTAGTTGCCAATGAAAATTTTATGGAGTTCATTAACCTTAGCTTAACCATACATACTTCATGTCATCTTTGTCTGCAAGTAATGTCGTACATCAGAACAAGTTTAAATTTATTATTTATTTTTAGCAGATTACCATTCTCGCTAGGTAGAATGCCCCGCTGCCAACAATCTTGTTCAGTACTCCAATGGGTTTACCTAGTCATACCACAGGCCGATACCTGCTGCCAGTAGACCTTTTCAGTATCCCAGCGGGTTAGCCTCTTAAACCCTCAAAGACTGGCCTTCCATCCTTTAAGATTTTAGTATAAGATTTATCATGTAAGAATATGGGAGAACAACTCTGAAAACAACTTTTTATTTATCTTTCTTTTCAATTGGGATGGTATTTATGTTAGAGGATGACTTTCCGTTATATTACTTAGTGATTGTCCCGATGTAAGGGGTACTTAAGTGGACGTGGCCTATCTAAAGATATGATATAATCAAGCTATTTAGTGTGTAGTGGATGGTCCCATTGAGAAAGAACAGAAAGGTATCTCTACACTCAACTTACTTTATTCCTTTGTAGCTATTGTGATGTTTCCATGACTAATCGCTAATTATACCTCCTTGTTACTCTTTTATAAAGACACTTGACTCACTTACTCATGTTTCTTGGAAAAACTGTACGAGAGACCTCTAATCTTGATGGTTATGGTGTCACTTCCTTATATTATGGTGAAGGTTCAAGAGCAACTGCTATTTAAGATGCCTTGAGAAAAAGAAGATGAAAGTCTTTGCAAAAATATGGCTAATTACAGCAAGTCATTATTCATTTGATGCTTAGCAGACAATAAGGTTCAAGTATAGAAATGTTTTTAAGAAAACATTCTTCTTTTATATCTCCTTGAAACTGTCTACTCCTGGTGAAATAAATACCTACATAGATCTCTAAAACTGTTTACAAAAACCACACTCTAAAATATAATAAACTAATGAGATCAATGAGATCAAGTCATAGGAACATGTATCTCATAGTTCTTAAAAAAATGTAAAATGAGGATGCATTAGACTCTAAGCTAAACTAACAATATGCATATTTTATTTACTATCCTACCCTACCTAAAAAGAAAGGGAAAATATTTATTCAAGTGTAAGAGCTCTTCCAATGTAACCATGTGTGGAGCAAGATAAGAAACATACTCATATCCATATATGAAAAAATTACTGCAGTGATTACCTAGATATGAAGAACCAACCAACCTACTTGTTTTGGCATCAGAATGTGTTGAAGAAGAGAATGGTATTGTGTCCTGATGACCTCTTGAAACCAAATTTCAATGTAATCTTGATGTTTACCAACAGTAATTTCTATGCTCTCCTTCGTCATGCTATGCAGATCCTCTTCTTTTGGATGATTGATTTCTAAAGTACATAAAGGATCTGCTGAGATGGATGTTGAGAACTCCTTAATCTCAAGTCTTAATGATTGTTCTCTACTAGGTGTAGTCCATAATTTCTCAGTTTCCTTCACATTTTGGAAAGGAAAATCACTTTGTAGCTCATAGGACCTTGATTCTTATAATATTTTTGGAGAGGTAATCAAGTTCTTCACTATTGTCAAGATGTGTTCTTATCGAGAAGAAGAGATCCCAGCTATTGCTAGGATTTGAGAAAGTTCCCTCGGGCTAAAAGTTGCTTCTGAGTTCATCTTGCCATTTGATAAAATTTTGTTCACATAAAGATGATGTCCACAAAGTTAGGATCTCCTGATGGTGGTAAGAAAACAAAGGTTGTATTGTTTGGTTCTACAGAAGGCTCGAGTGGTCTTGCCTCCTATCCCACTATTACTGATGCTTCAATTTATTATTCTATAGTGCTCCCTGTTTTAGTCTCTTTTAGAGATTGCTTTAGCTCTTTGGATTGAGCTAGCTCCTATTTTTCGGTATCGGTCTGTGGATTTTATAAGCGGAACGTTCCATACCCCAAAGAGATTGGAAGGAACCTTGTTTGAAAGGTATGATTTAGATTTAATGTATCTACCTTGTTGGTCTCTAGGCATATTCATGAAAGAAAGAAAAAGCTACAATTTGGTTTCTAGGTCTATTCATGAAAAAAAAAAAAAAAAACTACCATTGGGTTTGGGGGAGCCTACTATAGTAGATGCGCAGGTTCTTACCTCTCGTCTTAAAGTTCCCCCACCACCAAACTAATGCTAAGGTCTAAGGATGATCTATTTCCTAACTACTTCTTACCTTGAGACAACTCCCCGACAACGACACCAAAAATGATGGGTGTTCTATATGTACTAAAAACACAATAAAAACCCTTAATTAAATTGTTAATCCGGGGTAAGTAAACTTAGAGTTGTAGCAAAATATATGCCAAAGGTAGAAGGCTGGTAGGAGTATAGTCTCACTAAGGAAGGCAACTATCTAAGGATAATCTACTCAAGCAAAGCTATCTAATGAGCAAACTCTACTAAGAAAAATGAAACTAGGTAACCTAAGTACTTTTGGGCCAATGATCGATGGATAGTTCCTAAGAAAGCAAGTAAAACCCTATGTAAAGAAAACTAGTTCAACAATAAGCAAAAGCAAACTACTAAGCATAATAAGTAAATGACAAAAGCAAACTTGTTTAACTTGGCAACCTACATTCAATGAGAAACTACCCTATGGAAGAAAATAAATAAACAAGTAAGAAAAGACACCTATCTAACCTATTAAAGAAAATAGACAAGCAAGCAAAGACACTTAACTAACCTACTAAAGAAAAAGACAAGTAAGCAAAGGCACCTAACTAACCTACTAAAGAAAAAGACAAGTAAGCAAAGGAAACTAACTACTGCAAGTAATCAAAATAAAACTTCTCATTGAACAACTATCTAGCCTAAGAGGCAAGTGGACTAAATGCTTAATGCAAAACTATTTCTAATGCATCAAAGGAAATCTAAGAGGCAGCTGGACTAAATTCTCAATGCAATGCATGAAAGGAAATCTATTCTATTGAAAGCAAGAAATATTAACAACTAATTCTTAATCTATGATAAGAAAACTACTATCTAATCAATCAAAGAAAAATCTATCTATCCTACAATAGCAATAAAACTATTTTCTAAACTATGAAAGCAAGAAACTATCTCTTCTATGAAAACAAGAAATTGTTTTCTAATCTATGAAATTCAAATGCATTCTATACTAATATAAGCAAACTTATACTATACTAAATTCAGTCATTAACTACAACTTGAAATTGCAATCTAAATCTAAGCAAGAAATTACATAACATAAACTAAACTAGCTCTATCTTAACAATTCAAAATGTAATAAGGAAAATGCTTAAAACATAAATTAAAGCATGACAAAGTAAACTAATGAATAAATTAATCAACAACTAATTAAGCAAAATCTAATTAACAATTGAATAGGCAATAAAAACTAAAACTAACCATGTCCATTCATCGAAGCCTTGGTTAAAGAAAACATAAACTAAAACTCTGTTCTACTATGTTTTAATTCTTATTTTAAATCAAATTTCAAAAGCATGAATAAAATGTAATCTAATATCTACTTGCACATGGGATTAGTAGATGAATTTGAAAATTCATCTCTATCTACAAAATCAATGCATATTACCACACGCCTTTATAGTAACCTGAAAAAGAACCAAATCATCAAGCTACAACAACAAATTATATAACAGAAGAAAGATAGCAATACATGTAGAAGAAATGAAAAAGAGAGATGTCTAAGCTATGAAATGTACAAACAACACATGGAAGAGTTACCAGACTACTGGTGGCCCCCCTAACAAGTCGTGGTCACTCCCTAAAAGCACACCACAAGCTCAACAAAAGGAATTCACCATTAAAAGCAGAAAAACAGTTTTATACAATTCTGGCAATTGAAAAATTCAAAAACAGAGCCAAAATCATTTTTGTCTCTAACACATGAATTCTTCTACTTCTTAACAATCTTTTGATCATCCTAGTGGTATTTATAATGTTTACATGCCAAGTGGTTGACCATAGGAGGGTCGAACCACTTCTAACTTTGGCAAATTACAAATAATGATGCCCTAACTGATAAAACAGGGCGAGCCAATAATCGACCTCTTTGAACAATTGAAACTGAGTTTTCTAGAGCTCAGTAGCTGGAGGGGATAAGGATGAACAAAACCCATGTTTCTGATTCACCCCCCACTAGTCGCCAATACCATAACCGCCAAATTGCCCTCCATTTTTGTGCAGGAAGATGTGCTAGACGAAGTGTCAGATCAGTGCCAGAACGAGTGCTAGAATGAGTGTCGGATCAAGTGCCGGAACTAGAAACATAGTGCGTTTTTCCCTGTAACACCAGAAAAATGTGAATTAGCTCTTGGAAATCATAAAACATGATGAATTACACTTGATATAATCATTAAACATGAATTACACGTACCTTATGCCGATCATACTGTTTTATCATAAAATTCTTCAAAAAGCTCCTTTAAAAGATGAAAAACGCATATGTACATGTGGCAAAAGTGTATAATAGCCGTCATAAAAGTGATCATATCTTGGGCCCAACACTATGCATAGGAATAACATATCTTTCACTATTCTTATAAGATCTATTCATATCCAATCTTCTTTCTTCTAGTTGTGCCCTAGTTTTCAGATTATGACAAAATCTATTAGACATACCTAGATTCATTCTTTTGACACAATTTTTTTCACTTATATTACCTTTCTCAGAGAACAAATCTTTAATATCTTACCTCTTTTCTTCAGATATGATTCCTTTCTTAGCACAGAGATTCATATTCAAGTATAATACTGCGTACTAAAGCAATAGATCTATGCACATAGATTTCTTTTCTTCAATTCCCAACAATCACATTTTGAGTCCTGATAATTGAACCATTTGTTGGCACAGGGGCAGACCCGAGGTTCAATGCTTCAACAACACACCAACAAAACCCTAACTACTGACCATTTTGGCAACACCTATAGAGAAGATGAAGTCTCTCCCGAGGTAGAGGCAGAGGGGGTTCCAGGAATCAAGTGTCTGCAACCTAGCTGGGAAATAGATATGTGATTACAATACTTAACAGAGTACTTAGCAGTTAGCATTCATCAGTATTTAACCCTTATCCACATCGTAGGAGAAACCCTAATTACAGAACATCGTAGTATTTAACAAGATCTAACACATCCAAATACTTAGCATATAAAAATAGATCAGATCTAGCATTCATTCACATCACTAAGCACTAAGATACTATATCAGATGCATTCAACATATATAAATATGACAACACTAAGAATAAATCACATCAATCACACAAAGAAACCATAACACATGATATATGTGGTTCACCCCCAGCGTGGGGCTCCATCCACCAACTCTTCATCTTTATTATCTTATGTCAATCTCCTTACATGCACAGAGCATAAAAACCCACTCCACATAGGACAAGAGAATTGTGCACACCTCTCCAAATCCTCCTTCCTCGAGTTAGGTTGTAACACAAAGCCTCTTTACAGTCACTTGCACTTAGCTCTACAAGTTCTCAACACACAGTATGAAAAAAGATAACTCAATCACATAGATCCAACTACTTACATCACTTTCACTCAACACAATATAGCACTTAGCACCACGTCTCTCCTAGATCTCGTGTAGATCTAGTATATTTCTTACATCATCTAAATATCTATTTATACATTACATAAGGGGCCAAGGAATGGGTAAACCCATGGGCTGACATCCCATACCCATTATATAAACCCTAACCCAAAAATTCCCTAAGAAGGGGCCAAGATCCCGTGATTTCCACTTCGCCTTGCACTCAACCTTCGACCAGCCTATCGATGTCCCAAAAACTGGTCAAACGTGACCAAGGTTCTTCAAAACTTGGTCAAGGGCCAACATATCTCTTTATTGCATCCTTAGAACTTGGGCATGAACCCTCATCTCTCATGTTCAACGTGGAATTCATGAGAACTTATATTAGAAAAACATATTACTGAGTTGAATGTGCTCACTTAACACCCATCTCTTGAAGAAATTACACCAAACGTTTACTACATAGACTAGGAATCGATTATCGCATAGTTTGTAGTTTGGGAAAAGCCCAACCCAAGAAACAAGTGTGAAACACAACTAGGGATACCTATCACTATCACCTCAATAGATACCCCCCTCATTTTGGTGATGGAAAAGTCCAACACAAGGGAGGCTTCCCAGATGATCCTTGGTGGATTATAAGGGGAGAGGCCAAGAGCTTAAGGAACCACCCCTAAAGGTCACTATTAAAATATATTGAGGCTTTATGGAGGATGAATTTAAGTCAAGGAAAATGATTCCAATTGATAGTACCTGCAAAATAGATGTTAGACAACCCAAACAAGACAATATATGATGAAATAAACCCTGAGAAAAGAGGAAAATAAACAAGAAACCATGTTGTCCCAAAATTTCCGCATATCACAAATATATATCAATAGAAATATAATCATAACAGATGCAAATTATACCATCAAAATCATCATATAATATTGGACAAGAAAACTTGCAATTAGTAGACAATTTTCTATTGCTTAAATCAAGATTTTGATGCCAAAAGAGGGTTGTAAAAGAGTGTTATCAACAAAGAATTATGAAAACCGTATGATTGTAGAAAAATTCTGCTACAGCAGTAAATTCCAACCACTAACATCAGAAATTAATCCACCCAAACAATATCCCTTTTTCAGTAGATTAATTATCACAAATTACAAGCAATTTTTCAGCAGTAGGAAAGTGAGGAAATTGTGCGAGAAAGAGCATTTTTCTGCAACCCTGTTGGTTGTAGCTTAATGTTTATATACGAAGACTAACCACTTCACCAATCAATATTCCCTTGAATAATAAGAGAGTCCAAAGCATGTAAAATTCAAATCCAACATGAACAATTCCAAAACCTCACTGTTCATGTTTGCCAATGCAACAATTAACAATCTCCAATGCAAAGATTAGTGCCTTGTTATTAGGTGACTGGAGTCTCTTCCTTGGAAGGAAAACTAAACAAAGAGGAAGAATATATTTTTTTTGATATTTAAACCCTTTTAATACCCAACAACAATCCTTCCAAATCATCTAGCTTGGGATCCAAGATGAACTAGGGTTTAAAAAATCTTGTAGGGGTGCAAATCCTCTTACTCCCTAGAGAAATAGACCCTAGATAAGCCTTCAAATAAGGGTGTAAACCCTATAACTCCTTGTATAAATACTTATATTGCTTCAATATAAAATACAAATAAACTTTGGTGGAGGGTGTAATCCCTTTTAATCCTCCGAGGGTTTAAGGTATTTTTCTTGAATTTAAACAAGCAAGATAACTAATAATTGCATAAATTACTTACCGAATCCAAGGGAAAGCATGAAAATAAACCCTTACTACCAATATATCATCCAAAATTTTCCAAATAAACTAGTAGGGACCTAAACTACCTAACCCCTCAAGTGGGTAGAATAATATATATCCATGTAATAAAGGTCAATATTAATAAAGCCTAGCAATAAGGAGGAATAAGTCAAATGTAAGAATACCTAATAGAAGCTTCTGCTTCTAGAAGGATCTTGCTCTAGATTGTTCTTTTGGATAGATAGATTTAGTATAAATAGGAATAGAGGGTATGATAAGTTTTGTCTTAGATATTATTGTAATAGAGCTCTGCTCTGCTGTTGGTTTCCCCCTCGAAGAGGCAAGTGAACATTTCTCTCAGTAATCAAATTGCTCTTTCTGGTGTTATTCTAGTATTATTGTGGTACCATTGTGGTTATATCATTGTTTCTCTGCAATTTATAGATAATTATTTATGTTCTACATATTGATTTATATCTGGAATACTACAAGTGTTATCAAAGCAACTTCCTTGGCAGAAAATTGTGGTTTAAATGTTTTCAGGGTAGAGACGTATTCCAACATCTTTAAGCTACATAGATATTTCATTATGAACATAAACCCATGGTCGGGGATTCATACACACAGTAAATACAAGTGGTACTTAGGAGCACATTTTTTGGCCACCATTGTAACCCTTGTCGGTACCCCTTCGAGTGTTATCACATCATACAACACCTGTATACAGATCGACCTAGATCTCCTAAATCCCTCCATAGATAAACCGATCAGTCGCCTGACTTATATAGTGCCATCAAGAACAACACTCGGGGAGATAATCTATAGTACCTAGGTAGTCGGGTAGTATGGCTAAGGGCATGGTATAGCCTCCTTAGTTGGTGCCCTAAGATATTGGGCCGAGTACTCCCACCGGCACACTTATTTGGGACCTTTTCCATCAGATTCCCCTTTTCTACATGATCACAGTCATACCCTTCATTTTTAATCCTTTTTGTTTCATTGGACCTAACCCCTTCCCAGTTTCCCTATTTTTTGGCCTATTCCATTACATTTCCCTTCATGCACTGATCGCCATGGTACCTATCACTTCTAACTCCTTTGTTTTTGTGGTCCCACCCACCAATTTTTTTTCCTTAACTGCACTTCCGCTCTCCAAATGGCCACCACTCGTAACCAAGAACTCCAAACTTCCATCAATCAAGACCATTTCTCCATCTCACATCTCACATCTCAGATGGATTCTACCCATTCCTGCATTGACAAATTAGAATACAAATTTAACAACATGGAAGCCAACCTCACAACCCAATTGACCTCCCTCCAGTATGTTGTCAATAAATTGTTGAGCCTCCCTATGGGTCCTTCCTCATCAGACCAACCTGATGTTTTTGAGTCCTCTCAGTCTGTGAATTTTCACTCCAACTCATTTCATCGTGAACCTCGTCTTCCCCATGGAGAGGTAAATAAATTTGATGGTTCTGATCCTACACGTTGGGTCACTCAGATGGAGCATTATTTTTCTCTGCATGGTATTACTGGAAAGTTTTCCAAACTTCGTTATGTTGTTCTCTATCTATATCATGAATGCTAGCAATGGTGGAAATGGAGAAAAAATTCATGTCAGGGGTATATTTCCTGGACCCATTTTGTTTTTGATCCCTATGCCCACTTTGATATTGATACCCACTATCTTGGTTGTTTTACCAAGTTGAAATAGTTAGGCACAATGGAAGACTTCATCATTGCTTTTGATCATTTGGCCTTTCGAATATAAGGCATGTTAGATGTGTTCTTTCATGAATGATTTATCAGTGGTATCAAGGATGAAATCCGATCCCAAGTTCTCATGGCTCAACCTCCAACTTGGTTGGAATATAATCAACGTGGTAAAGAGGCCCAACAAGTTGTTTTTTCCAAAAAAATAAATAAATAAATATAATTGTTCCTCACCCTCAACCCACTAATCCTAACCCCCCTTTCACTCCCCTCAAGGTCCAGAAACTAACTAGGGATGACATGGATGAATTCCAACTAAAGGGTCTTTGCTATAATTTTGATGAAAATATTTTCCTAGGAAAAAGTGTAAAGAACAAAAACTATTTATGGCCATTTCTGAATATGTTTCTGAAGAGGATGTGACAATTCCCCTAGTTGAAGAGCCCTCCCTTCCTGATGCCACCCAGGAGCCTACTAACCCACCTACAGTTGACCCACTTATTTACTTGCATGCCCTCATTGGACTCTCGTCCCCACAAAAACTCAATCTCATTGGCTACATTAAGCACAAGAAGGTCATCATCCTTCTTGACAGTGGTAGCACCCATAATTTTATTCATCATCGCATCACCCAAGAAACCAATTTCTAAATTCATTTTTTCAATAATTTTCATATCATGATAGCCAATGGTGGGTCCATGAAATGTGGCGGCCGTTGTGAAAATGTTCATATTCAAATTGGACATTACCAACTGAAATCTCATATGTTTTACATTGACATGGGAGGTTGTGACATTGTGCTAGGTGTTGAATGGTTACGCACTTTGGGTCCCATTCTTATGGATTTTAAGGAATTAACCATGCAATTCCAATATGAAGGACAAAGGTATCAATTCCAAGGTCTTACAGCTAGTTCTCCTTACATCATTAGTTCCCATCATATGAAAAATATCCTCAGGAAAGGCCACTCTAGTATCATTTCTCAACTCCATTCTATTCAAGCCGTTGAGACACACTTTGTGTATCCTGACCTCCAAGCTATCCTTTCCACACATAAAGTTGTTTTTTCCACCCCTAAGAAACTTCCTCTTTGTCATGGTGTTCAGGATCATTTCATTCCCCTTATTCTTGGTTGTCTTCCTCCCAATGTTCTCCCTTATCATCACCCCTTTTCCCAAAAGAATGAAATTGAGAGAATAGTGTAGGAATTTCTCCAAGCGGGTCTTATCTGCCCCAAAACCAACCCTTATTCTTCCCATGTGGTCATGGTACTTAAGAAATAAGGTACTTGGTGCATCTGTCCTAACTTTCGTGCCCTCAATAAGCTCGCCATCAAGGACAAGTTCCCCGTTCTTGTCATTGATGATCTCTTGGATGAGCTGAGTGGTGCTCAATACTTCACTAAACTTGATCTGTGTTCAACCTACCACTAGATACATATGCAAGAAGATGACATACCCAAGACTACCTTTCAAACTCACGAGGGTCACTATGAATTTTTGGTCATGCCCTTTGGCCTGTGTAATGCCCCCTCCACCTTCCAAAGCCTCATGAATCATGTCTTACGTCCTTCTCCGCCATTTTTTCTTAGTTTTCTTTGATGATATTCTCATCTATAGTAAAACTTGGCAATGTCATCTTTCCCATGTGGATCAAATTATCCATCTACTCTCGCAGCACCAAATTTTCCTCAAATGCTCTAAATGTTCCTTTGGAGCCTCAAAAGTAGAGTAGTTGGGTCATATTGTTGGAAAGGCTAGTGTTCGGGTGGATCCTAAGAAGATTGAATCAATGCAGGATTGGACTCACCCCAAGACTATCAAAATATTGCATGGGTTTTTGGGTTTAACCGGCTATTATCGCAAGTTCTTTTGGAATTATGGGAAGATTGCAAGCCCTCTCACTTCTATCCTTAAAAAGAATTATTTCACTTAGACTCCCATAGCAGAACAATCTTTTCAAGCTTTGAAGGTAGCTGTTTGTACTACTTCGGTCTTGGCCCTTCCTGATTTCCCAAAAACCTTTATCCTCGAATGTGATGCCTTAGGAAGAGGAATTGGCATTGTCCTTATGCAAGAAGGTATACCTTTGGTCTTTACTAGTAAACAATTGTCCGAACACCATTTGGGCCAATCAATCTATGAAAAGGAAATGTTGGTTATTCTGCATGCAGTGGATCTCTAACGCCCTTATCTCTTGGGGAAACGCTTCCAAATTAAGACAGATCATCAAAGCCTCAAGCATTTTCTGGAGAAATGACCTTCCTCCCCACAACAACAAAAATGGGTAACTAATATCTTTGGTTATGATTATGAGATCGTTTACAAGAAACACAAAGAAAATGTGGTTGCCGACACTTTTTATTGAACATATGAAGATGAAGGGTTCCTTTTTTCCCTCTCCTTCATTGTACCAGTTTGGCTCCAAGATGTGCACCAAGAATGGCTACATGATCCTAAAATATCACATATGATCCAACAATTGAAAGCCAACTCTCTAGCTTCCCAGGGTACTCTTGGAACAATGATGAACTTTTCTACAAAGGACATTTGTATTTAAGTAAAGAGTCACAACTTAAATCCACGGTGCTTTTTGAGCTTCATGCTACTCCCACAACTGGGAATTTGGGGATTACTAAAACCGATGATTGGGTCAAACGTTATTTTTTCTAGGATGGTATGAAAAAGGACATTCACAGTTTTGTAGCAGAATGTGATCTTTGTCAACGCAACAAAGGAAAAACCGTCAAACTTCCTGGCACACTCCAACTGCTTCTGATTCCACCCGCTATTTGGAGGGACATCTCTATGGATTTTATTGTGGGATTACCTAAATCGGGAAATAAGTTCGTCATCATGGTGGTTGTGGATCGTATTTCCAAGTATGCTCATTTACGTTCTCTTCAACACCCATTTATGTAATATCCCTAGGCCGAACCCAATTGTAATGTAAATGAAAATGTACTTAAGATGGTGAGTTGTTTTGATATCATTTGTATGCACATTCATGGCATAGTGCACATATGTACTGCACAGTAAAATGATGAAGTGTGCACATTTCAGGATACCGTGCACACCAACTTAAGTGTGCGCGATATTGAGGCTAGGGATCCTTTGTGTATATGCTATGTTTTATAGGCTGGTGAGCCAAGTTATTATAAGCTAGGATGCTTATGTTTTGGATTAGGTCGAGGAGCCTAGATGTTAAGTCTAGTGCGCCTATTTTTGTACATGTCTCATAATTAATATAAAATACATCGTTGCATGCAGACCGACCACGATAAAAGAGATGGGGGACTAAACTCCACTAGTTAGGGAAAGGGTGGGGGCCAAAAGTTAAGGAAAAGGGCTAAGCTAGGGAGCTTAATCCAAAAAGGAATATTATATTATTATTTCTTAAAACATTAAGTATGGATAATTATTTTATTCTAAGTTCTAAAGTTGGGGACAAGTGGGCCAAAGTAGCTCCCAACATGACAAGTGTCAAGTTGGGGACATGCATACATATTGTTGGGAATTAGTACATTTTCCCATATTTTCCATGACACTCTTCCATCATTCAACCATGACCCCATGATCATTTTTCACTCACACGGTCAATTATATTTCAGACATTCATTTCACTGTACCAGAATCGTATCCATAGCCATATCTATTGGTGTATTTGTTAGCTTGGGAGTTGGACTGAAGAAGTGGGTTGTCAGGCTCATGGGATACTGAAGAAGCGGGTTGTCAGGCCCATGAGAAATTTCTCTCTAGGTGAGAGAATTGTTGGGGAATTTATTTTCTATGGTGCTAAACTACAACTGTAGGGCTCTAAGACTTCTTGTTTTTCCTGTTGTTGAAGTCGTGGAAGGGAAGTGGGGCAGCTAAGGGACTATTGAGAAGATAAGGGGCACACTTCCTTGGGTGGGACATGCATGTGGGGAATGAGGGACTGTAGGCTGTCATTTGAGTGAGCACTTGAGTCAGAGTCTTTCCTGTTGTCTATGAGCCTTTACCTGGGTGGAGTTTAGTCCCAGCTCGAGGGACTCACTGTTGAGAGTGATGAACATCGTGGTCTAAGGCTGGGAGGTTTGTGGATGGTCTACACGTAGTTGGTGATATTCTTGCAAAGATAAGTTTCAATTGTGTGATAAATTTACATGTTGCATTGTTATTTACGTGCTTATTTTATGGGTTTCTCCTATGCATAATTATAAGTGTCTTTAAGTGTATGGGTATTTCCCATATATGATGCATGTTTGTGTTTACTGTTATTTCAGTATGAATTCGTGCATTTACGTAAATTATTTGTTTGTTACGTTTTATATATATGTTTCCGCAAGAGCTCTGTGTGTATATAATTTAATTGCATGCAGATTGAAAAAGTTATGTGGCATAGCTTAGTATGATGTCGGGTTTGTTACAGTACGTTCGACAGAGAGAATAGAAAGAGTTCTCTGGCATAGCATGTCCTGGCATGGATGGTCAGGAATGTTACAATATGGTATCAGAGCTATAGTTTTCAACACTGAGCCTGGATGGGCTAAATAAGTTGAGTTGAAGCGAAATTTCACAAAGAATTTATTTCGAAGTGGCCAAATTTCGAGTTGCAGAGCGTCCAGCTACGATATGGTACATAAATTGAGAAATCCGGCCATGTGGCGAGATATTCCTAATTTAATATCTATTCTAGCAAATTTGAACTTGGAATTGGTCGAATTTGAAGTTACAGTGAAGCCATGACAATTGGAGCGAGATTAATAGATAAAATTCTCAATTTGTGAATTGATTTTGGGGAAATTCGTTCCAGAAATTTCAACCCACAATGATTTGTTGTTGCAGAGGTTGAATTGATGTTATCGGGGTGAACTTGAACAAATTTCGTGGTTGTAGAATGTCTATGGTAAATTGGGGAAAAAGTTAGGAAAAATCCTCAATTCCTGCAATGGAATTCACGAGGATTTGATGCGCATAAATATGAATGTGCACAGGTGGGCGCACTAAAAATGCATGATGCACAGTGAAAAACTAGAGATAGGTAAAATTTAGCACTGCACGACAAGATATTGGTGTGCTGGTGCGAGTGCGAAATTTTGGCACGGCGTGGAAAATTTTTAGTGTGTAGGAGTGCACGCTAAATACCAACACCGCACAGAATAATAGTGGTTTTCTGGTGCGCGAGCTAAATTTTGGCGCTGCGCGGAAAAATGTTGGTGTACGGGTGTGTGCGCTAAATTTGGCATTGCGCAATGTGCATATGCATAAGAAGTGTGCACGGTGTGGACATTCATAATAATGGCATGTGTGGTGTGTGCAATATTGTCATAGTTAAGTGGAGTTTGGTAGCTACACGAGCAATGTGAGTATATGATGTCGCGCGACAATTTAGTGAATGGTGCGTGGTGGGGTGTACTAAACTTTGGCATTGTAAAGCGCGTCGAGTGAAATGCGTGTGGAATATCATCGCGTGGTAAAAAAAAAAAAACTGTGCATGGTGGATATCAGCATGCGGTCCCAAAACTGTGCATGGTGGATATTAGCGCACGCTCCAAAAACTATGCGCGGTGAGTATTACCGTGTGACATAAAAGTAGTGCGCGCAAGTTATTGGTTCGACAAAGAAGTGATACACGATGGTTTTAAAGTGTGTGAAGCATGATTTAAATTGTGTTGTTGTTGTGCGTGGTGAATATCGGTTCACAGGTTGATATATGTGCATGTGAAGTCATTTGAAGGGTGAACAACAATAGAAAACGAATGATTTTCTGCAATGTTTTATATCAATTGAACGTCATCTTTTTGCAGCGCATTTTTGAGGGCCTTAAGAGAATTTTTAGCAACTCAAAAACCACAAGACAAAAGTGTATTGAAGTTTCACTATGTCTTTGTAGCTCAAATAAAAGAGCACGAAGAGATCTTTCTAATGGTGTAAATTGTTCGTCAAACAGAGCTTTTATGATAGAGTTACAGCACAAACAGTGAAGGGTAAATTATAAGACCCAACTAGCTTCAAAGAGCCATACCGTTCTACTCTGGAATCCGAATGAAGCATGGGAGCATTCAATGGAAATCTATTGAGCCATAGAATAAAGTCCCAGATATGAATTAAATTTTTGGGCATGTTAAAGGTGTTTAATATGGAAAATAAGGTACATGTAGCATTCCAGAACAAAAACAAAATTGGCCTAGAACTTCAGCAAGCTGTAACTAGCAGCCCAAAACCTAGAATGAGGTGAAACTTGGATAGAATGTCCATAATATGTATATGAGGAAACCCAATAGATATCCTACTAAAAATCCAATGGATTAGGTGCAAAAATTCTTAATTACAACGCATAGTTGCGCCAAGTTGAAAACAAAAATGAGAAGAAAAATTAATGGGAAAAATTTCAAATAGCCATAACTTCCTGCTCAAAACTCGGAATTGACCATGGGAGAAAGCGTTGGAAAAGTATTGAACAGTGGAATATAATTACCCACCTAGAAAATTGATTTTAGAATTAAATGTTTTAGGAAATCAGAAGAAATATTTCAGATATGTTATTGAACCAAAATGGTTCATATTTTTCATGAAATTGTTGAAACAGTTAGCCTAACAGAGTTTTGTTGGCTGCACATTTGGAGAGTTAACAACAACTAGATCAGATCAAGATAAACATAGAGTTAAGATTAATGGAAGAGGCACAAGGGACTTACATTCAGGAGGATGAAATCAGAGGAATGGATGTCCATTTGGGCATTGAAGGAACAAACTCCAATGGACATGGAGAAGAAAGGGATGAAAACATGAATATGGCCAAGACCATTAAAAATTTATAGAAGGATGTACAAAGCCATAAATATGATAATGAAAGGCTTATGATATCTAAGGAGTAGCAGGATGACTTCAACATGAAGTTAATGCAGAGCTTGAACATAATAGAAAATAAATTGGATAAGGAGAGTGGCTCAAGCAAATTGGGAAGTCCTAATTCTTCTGATGAGAAAAGAAAAGAAAGAAGTGTTAGAAGACATCACCATCACTCCCCAAGGCATTCCAATAAGAGAGAAGACAACATATCAAGTCCATCCCCTTGTTGGGTATGTGTTATATTCTTTGCATGTGTGTGTGTGGGTGCATCAGATATGACAACCGCGTCTGACGATCCCTCTTACTAGTTCTTTGTTTGTGCCGTGTGCATCAGGCACTTTCCTAGGGTGGTCCCAGGGGGGCAGGGATTAATTTACAAAACCGCTAAAAATAGAAAAATCCCAGGAGTGGATTTTTCTATTTTTAGCGTGGATTTTTCTATTTTTAGCGGGTTTGTAAATTAATCTCGAAATAAGGGATTAGGGTTTTGGTATCTACGAAATACCTAAAAACATTGTATATATATTGTATAGTGAATGTTGAAATTCGATATAATGAATATAAGAAAGGTTTTCCCGATTGAGGGTTTCCGGTATAAATCTTTGTGTACTATGTGAATGAGCCATTGATTAATTTATTTATTTCTTAAGAATCTATATGCATTTCTTTAATTTACAGGTTTAAAACTTACACCCTTGTCAGTAAGCACAAGAGGTCTGGGGTGGAAGAGCTATGAGGAGAAATGAACAAAATAAATCCTCCTACATTTGATGGTGAGCACAAGAAGGATGAAAATGCAGAGACATGGTTTTTGGGCATGAGAAAGTATTTTCAATTGCATAATTATTGTTCTCATGCAGAAGGTAGAATTGTTATCTATCAACTCAAGGGAAAGACATCCATGTGATGGGATCAGCTTGTGTAGGTGAAACACATAAAAGAGAAAAGTGTTACTTGGAGGGAATTCAAGAAGTATTTTGAGAAGAAATACTTGACTAAGAGATACTATGAAAAGAAAATGAAAGAGTTATTTGAACTCAAGCTTGCGAGTATGACCATAGATGAATATGAGAGAAGGTTTTTAGAACTGCTAAAGTATGTCTCTTTCATCACGGATGAGACAATGAAGATTCAGAGGTATTTAAGTGGATTTCCATCATTCATCAGTGACAAAATACAATATGATGATCCCAAGACATTGGAGGAGACCATAAGGCAAGCTAATTTCCTTTATGATCAGCAAAAATCAAGGCCAATTTTCCAAAAATCTTGGGAAGACAAAAATAAATTCAAGTTGGATCAGAGGAAGAAGGGAACTAAGCCACCATTCTTTAGAAATAATCCACAGGGAAAAAAAACTCCTAGAGATCCTAGAACGATTGAAACAGGGGGTCAAAGGCCAAGGCAACCCCTTATTCAATGTTGGGGTTGTAAAGGAGATCACATGTTCATAGATTATCCTCACAGAGGTGAAAAAGGGAGAACTGTTCACAATGTTCAACAAGATGAAACAGTGGAGGACATGGGAAGAAATGTGCCAAGGATCTATGTAGCCCTGGAAAACAAGAAAGAAGAGTATCAGTCACATATGATTTAAGTGGAAGGTATGATAAAAAACCAAAACATTTCTATTTTAATTGATTCAAGAGCTAGTCATAGTTATATAGATCCTAAGATGGTGGAAAGTTTGCATTTTCCAAGAAGCAAGCATGGAAACTATTGGTTGGTGCAGCGGGCTACATGAGCCAAAAGAAAAGTTAATGAGATGTTTAAGTCATGTCTTATGGACATGAATGGGTTGTGTTGGCGATGGAAGTCACTCCTAGATTGTAGAAGGAGCAGATCCCGACGCCCATCAGTTTATGTCACAATTTGTGTATGAAAGGGGTGATCGAATGGAAGTAAAATCGGACGATATTTTTTCAACTATGGAACCAGGCTAGGCATGCATGGGCAGGTGAGGTCTTGGACATACTTTAGATAGTGAGTTGTATTAAGGGTGAGTGGGAGGAAGACTTGTATCAGAGAGATGCAAAGGTCTGTTGTCAACATCAAGTTTCTAGCAGACTGTAGGAGAATGCATTTAAATGCAATATCTTATTACATTCAAATGCGGAAAACCAAAGAATACAATAGTGCCTCGATAAAACCTTTATCATAACACAACTGCAATAATTCATGTGAATCAGTCAATCATGAACTCCCTTAGTATGATATGAAAACTAGATGGAATAGGGAAACTATATTTCATAAAACAAGAGATCTTACATACAGATGCATAACCAGAAAACTAGAGCATCTGTTAAAACATTACAATCGGGAGCTTCGCTCTACCATCGATGCTTGCAAAAATGGAAAAAACACCTACATATACTAAAAAACAACTACAACAGCAAAAACAAGACGCTGCATTAAAAACATTGCGTCTGCATGTCTTCTGACAGTCTGCGCATGCAGACTCAGGATGATCGTGCGCCTATGATAGACGTTACCTTAACTTCACATGGCCTTTGCAGGGGAGGTAGCCGAAACATTAAAGATCAAAATGGTGTGTGCAGACTTCTCTGTCTAATCGAGGACTTCAGCATGGTTTCTTTGAAGAACTGGGTACATAGGACCCTCTCGAGCGGACCGCTTGTGAGACCTTCCATACCTTACACTTAATGCATGAGGAGAGGTTTCACCCACCCCTTCTCGCCTTTATTTACTCCAAGCGAAGGCCGGGAGAGGGATCGTATCAGATGGTACCTGGAGATCGAGACGATCCTTTCGGAAACTGGATTCGGTGCCTTTGTCCCCTTTCAACATATTTCATATATTTCCCAAGTGACCACGGGCTGTGACCCCGTGTTTATTCCTAGAGCGCTTTCAGCGTTGCGAATGGAAGGAGTTAATCTTTCTTCTTGAAATCGCGATGAGAGAAACGCCAAGACGACTCAATTGGGCGCCACACATCCTCCAAATCAGATGGTCCTAAACTCTCCCGATGCTGCTGTGGGCCCCAGGTCCTGGACGCTCTCGTTACTTCATGCATCGGGGATAGGAGGGAGCTGCTACTTGCACTTTGAAGCCACGATGGGCGAAAATGCGGGGAGCCTAATCGTGCGCCAGGTGTTCACTTCAGATGGATGACTGAGGCTGCTTCGCGATACTACGGGCCCGGCTCTAGGCACCTTTGGCACTTTCAGGGTTTGGGGTTTCAAGATGTAGAACACCATGAAACTCTCACCCCTCGAACTCGTGACTGCCGAAAAGCCGATGCAACTGGATCTCGCACCACGCGTCGTTTGGATGGGCGGATTCTATTCTTTCCTGCATACAATATGGGCGCAATCTATTGCGTTAACTTCAGCGCAACTTCTCTATTCACAATTTCTTGCCAACCGTTGATCTTCTCACATGGATGGATCCAGACCATTGACACTATAATTTTTCTCGCTTACTGGTTGGAAGCTTAAAACGAGATTTTTCCATGCTGCGCTTGGGCGCTCCTCGTACAACTTGCAGACCCGAATACTCTTGTTCCTAAGACAAGAAATGTCGCTAACATTAGGCTCCATGGGGGATAGAGTCATCCCTGTGATTCTCTAAGAACTCATTCCATAGCTTCAGTGCCTTGCTGTTGGGCTATGGAGTCATGCTCAAAACATCCCATGCTGAAAATACAGGCCGAAAAAGTAAAAGTAAAACAAAACAAGATACATGCTCAAAAGAGCTTATTTATGTACAGTCCTAAACTATCATAATCCTTTACATGAGGCAAGGTGAAAGAAAACTTCCACCATAGCAATTCAAGCAGCTTCCTGGATAGAAGCTCCTTCCTTCTGTCAATGATCACCAACAGATAGTGTAACCATGACAGCAGAACGGCTACACTCTTCAACTTCTCCTCACAGGGTGAAGTTGATATGGAATAGGGTGGATCCAAGGCATAAAGGAGATGCCACTCCATGTATTCGCCGACAGGATCATAGAATGAGTGGCGAATTTTGGAAAATTGGTGACAGGCAGCCTCCTCTACTACAGAGTTACTCACGTGTGGTTGAATATATTTGATAAGCACAGGTGAGTGGACAACTGACGTAGGCTCATTGATCTCAGGCGGTAGCTACTTGCTGACTGGCTCTGGAATGAAATATGTGCTCAGTTGTTCCTCTGGCTCCTTTTCCTCTTCTTGTCTCTCCCCTGGGTCAGATTCGTATTCATCATAAATAGGGACCATGGGGTGGTTCTGCTTGTTGACTAGCTCTTCAGTATCTTTATAGTGATAAAATGTAGGATAAGCTTGTTGCTCATCATCACTATAATATACATCAAAAAGGAGTTGTCCTTCATTGATATGACCCTCCTCTAGAACAGTGATCCCATAAAAAAAAATTGTTTCAGGCACAGTGGGACCTGTTGCTTCTGGCTGCTCATACATAATCTTTTTCTCTTTAATCCCAGGTAAGAATATATCGTGAGAAACCCCTTGAAGGAAAAGAGAAAAATCCTCCTCCACAACCATCTCTTCTTTAAAAATGGGGAGGTCTTCGTCGTCATGAGAAAAGCTGCTAGGAACATCTGCTTCAACCTGATATCCAGGTGAGTCATCTACCATGGACCATATTTTCTCTATAAACTCACAATTTCCACAAGAGTAATGTTGATCGTTATGAACATCTAAAAGAATAGAGGCATCTGATATGATGTCAGATGCTTCCGTTATAGGGCTAACACAATTAATATCATTCAACACCTCCATATTTTCCTGGCAAATGCATTCATCCACAGTAAAATCTTCATCATGGATCTAGTCTTCAGGGCCAGCAGAGGCTTCATGAAGCGAAGAAAACTCCTCACAACATTTTTTAAACAAATAATCAGCTGGATAGTAGTCTTTACAAAATGAATTGAAAGTTGTATGAAAACCTGTTAAAGAGCGGATGCTCGCAGCGGGAAGAGATTGACACCACTCAAGAGCATCTCCCTTCAATGAACACTTGAAGAGCTTAATCTAGACATCCTCATGCGTGATATTGTGTTGGTGAATAGCCTCATGGAAGTCCAGTAAATGCTCAGCTGGTTCCTCCCAACTTGTTGCATGAAATTTAGGGAGGAAATATTCCCATTGGTCTCTATCAGGAAGTGCATTAGGAAAACCNCTCTATAAACTCACAATTTACACAAGAGGCATGTTGATCGTTATGAACATCTAAAAGAATAGAGGCATCTAATATGATGTCAGATGCTTCTGTTCTAGGGCTAACACAATTAATATCATTCAACACCTCCATATTTTCCTTGCAAATGCTTTCCTCCACAGTAAAAGCTTCATCATGGACCTGGTCTTCAGGGCCAGCAGAGGCTTCATGAAGCAAAGAAAACTCCTCACAACAGTTTTCAAACAAACAATTAGCTGGATAGTAGTCTTTACAAAATGAATTGAAAGTTGTATGAAAACCTGTTAAAGAGCGGATGCTCGCAGCGGGAAGAGATCGACACCACTCAAGAGCAGCTCCCTTCAATGAACACCTGAAGAGCTTAATCAAAACATCCTCATGCGTGATATTGTGTTGGTGAATAGCCTCATGGAAGTCCAGTAAATGCTCAGCTGGTTCCTCCCAACTTGTTGCATGAAATTTAGGGAGGAAATATTCCCATTGGTCTCTATCAGGAAGTGCATTAGGAAAACCAACTATCTGGGAAAAGTCACAGAAAGCAAACCTTTGAGCCATAATTTTCTCCATATCAAAACAGTGGAGTCACCAATCCTTCCTCGAATCATGGAGTTGCCAGGTGAAAGATGCGCAACTTCAAATATGCCTGGTCCTTGTTCACCATCAAAGGCCAGATCTTAACATTGTCATTACCCCAGGAAGCTTCTCAGGCTGAGAAAGCAGCTGTTGAAACCTTCTCGAGAAAGCTCCTTAGGGTTATCTTTCAGGTGTGCTAACAATAGCTATAGCTGAAACAATGAAGTGGAAACAATGGAGTCGCCACAGTGGAGTCGCCAGGTGCACAGTAGAAATATTTAAGGGATCTGATGTCTGATGCACCTTTAGAATCAGAGGCTCAGTGTCGTTTTTCCCAGGGAAAAATATTCAACTTCGTCCCCGGCAACGGAACCAGAAATCTTGGCGATGGAAGTCACTCCTAGATTGCAGCAGCAGCAGATCCCGAAGCCCATTAGTTTATGTCACAATTTGTGTATGAAAGGGGTGATTGAATGGAAGTAAACTCAGACGATATTTTTTCAACTCCGGAACCAGGCCAGGCATGCATGTGTAGGTGAGGTCTTGGACATACTTCAGACAGTGAGTTGTAGTAAGGGTGAGTGGGAGGAAGACTTGTATCAGAGAGATGCAAAGTTCTATTGTCAACATCAGGTTTCTAGTAGACTGTAGGAGAATGCATTTAAACGCGAGACCTTCTTACATTCAAACGCAAAAAACCATAGAATACAATAGTGCCACGATAAAACCTTTATCATAACACAACTGCAATAATTCATGTGAATCAGTCAATCATGAACTCCCTTAGTATGAGATGAAAACTAGATGGAATAGGGAAATTGTATTTCATAAAACAAGAGATCTTACATATAGATGCATAACCATAAAACTAGAGCGTCTGTTAAAACATTACAATCAGGAGCTTCACTCTACCATCGATGCTTGCAAAAATGGCAAAAACGCCTACACATACTAAAAAACAACTACAACAACAAAAACAAGACGCTGCATTAAAAACATTGCATCTGCATGTCTTCTGACAGTCTATGCATGCAGACTCAGGATGATCGTGCGCCTATGATAGATGCTACCTTAACTTCGCATGGCCTTTGTAGGGGAGGTAGCCGAAACATTAAAGGTCAAAATGGCATGTGCAGACTTCTCTATCTAATCGAGGACTTCGACATGGGTTCTTTGAAGAACTGGGTACACAACACCCTCTCAAGTGGACCGCTTGCCAGACCTTCCATACCTTACACTTAATGCATGAGGAGAGGTTTCACCCACCCCTTCTCGCCTTTATTTACTCCAAGCAAAGGCCATGAGCGGGATCGTATCAGATGGTACCTGGAGATCGAGACGATCCTTTCGGTGACTGGATTCGGCGCCTTTGGCCCCTTTCAACACAGTTCCTTTATTTCCCAAGTGACCACAGGATGTGACCCTGTGTTTATTCCCAGAGAGCTTTCGACATTCTTGAACAAAAGGAGTTAATCCTTTCTTCTTGAAATCGCGATGAGAGAAACGCCAAGATGGCTCAATTGGGCACCACGCGTCCTCCAAATCTGATGGTCCTAAACTCTCCCGACGCTGCTGTGGGCCCCAGGTCCTGGATGCTCTCATTACTTCACGCATCGGGGATATGAGGGAGCTTCTACTTGTGCTTCGAAGTCACGAGGGGTGAAAAGGAGGGGAGCCTAATCGCACACCAGGTGTCCGCTTTAGATGGACGGCTGAGGCTGCTTCGTGATACTACGGGCCCGACTCTGGGCACCTTTGGCACTTTCGGGGTTTGGGGTTTCGAGATGTAGAACACCATGAAAATCTCACCCCTCAAACTCGCGACTGTCGAAAAGCTGACGCGACTGGATCTCGCGCCACGCGTCGTTTGGATGGGCGGCTGCTATTCTTTCCTGCATACAATATGGGCGCGATCTATTGTGTTAACTTCAGTGCAACTTATCTATTCACGATTTCCCGCCAACCGTTGATCTGCTCACATGGATGGATCCAGACCGTTGACACTATAATTTTGCTCGCTTACTGGCTGGAAGCTTGAAACGAGATTTTTTCATGCTGCGCTTGGGCGCTCCTCGTACAAGTTGCAGACCCGAATACTCTTGTGCCTAGGACAATAAATGTCGCTAACAGGTTGAACACGAAGGCAAATTTGAACATCTTTCCTTTAGGTTCCTATGACTATCTAATTGGGATGGATTGGTTGGACCAACATCACGTTGTCCTAGACTGCCATAACAAGGAATTCACTTTCTTGGATGAGGAAGGGAACCAAAGGAAAGTGTAGGGAATTCCCAAGGAAGTAACCATCAAAGAAATTTCATCATTGCAACTGAAGAAATGTTACAGGAAAGGGTGTCAAATATTTGCAACACATATGGAAGAGACACCTAGAGATAAGGTGCCAAATTTGGAATATTATGCAGTCTTGGAAGAGTTTGAAGATGTGTTCAAGGAGGTAGTAGGACTACCTCAAAAGAGATATATTGATTTCTCTGTAAACTTAATGCCTGGAGCAGCTCCAGTGTCAAAGACGCCTTACATAATGAGTACACCAGAGTTGAAGGAATTGCAAATGAAACTTGAAGAACTTCTGAAGAAGGGGTATATATGCCCAAGTGTGTCACCTTGGGGTGCCCTAGTCTTGTTTGTGAAGAATAAATATGGAACATTAAGATTGTGCATTGATTTCAGATAGTTGAATAAAGTGACTATTAAGAACAAGTATCCTCTGCCAAGGATTGATGATCTCTTTTATCAATTGAAAGATGCAAAGATATTTTCAAAGATAAATATCAGGTCAGGATACTATCAGGTAAGGATTAAAGAGGAAGACATTATCAAGACCACCTTAAGGAAAAAGTATGGTCATTATGAGTTCACAGTGGTGCCATTTGGGTTGTCAAATGCACCAGTTGTTTTCATGTGCTTAATGAATGGTCTTTTCCGAGAATATTTAGAAAAGTTTGTCATTGTCTTTTTGGATGACATTCTGGTATATTCCAAGTCAGAAGAAGAGCATGAGCATCATTTGAGGATGGTTTTGCAAGTATTAAGGGAGAATCACTTGTATGCCAAGTTGAGCAAGTGCTCATTTTATCAGAAGAAAAATCATTATTTGGGTCATATCATTTCAAAGGATGGGATAGAAGTGGATCCTGAGAAGATAGAAGCCATTAGAGAATGGTCAGTGCCAGAGAATGTGACAGAGGTCAGATCATTCATGGGCCTTGCAGGATACTGCAAGAGATTTATTGAAGGATTTTCAAAGATTTCACAGCCAATCACTTCCTTACAAAGAAAGGGTGTGACGTTTCAGTGGACATTGGATTGTGAAAAGAGTTTTCAACACTTGAAACAATTGTTAACAAGTACTCCAATACTAAGGATTGAAGACCCAAATAAATACTTCATTGTATCCATAGATGCATGTAAAGTGGGACTTGGTGGAGTCCTCAGTCAAAATGGGTTTGTTATATGTTATGAATCAAGGAAGTCAAAGGAGCATGAAAGAAACTATGCCACTCATGATTTGGAGTTGGCAGCCATAGTGCATGCCTTGAGGAAATGGAGACACTACCTCATGGGGAAAAGGTTTGAGCTAAGGACAAACCACAATGGTCTGAAATATTTATTTGATCAACCAACTCTAAATGTTGGGCACTGAGGATATCATAAAACTGTTGTAGTTGTCCAGAGCCAATATTATTGGCCAGACATGAAGAAAGAGGTTGTTGATTTTATTGCCATATGTTTGGAATGTCAAAAGGTAAAGGCTAAGCATAGACACCCAGCTAGTTTTCTACAACCATTACCCATTCCTGAGTGGAAATGGGAAGTTGTAACAATGGATTTCATCACTAAACTTCCTAGAACAAGCAAGCAACATGATTCTATCATGGTAGTGGTGGATAAGCTTACTAAATCTGCCCATTTTATTCCAGTTAATCTCACTCACAAGGCATCCAACATTGTTGATGTTTATATGAAGGAAATTTCCAGATTACATGGTATACCAAAGACAATTTTTTTTGACAGAGATCCAAAATTTACCTCAAAATTTTGGAAAGGGTTATTTAATGGATTTGGAACAAATTTGAATTTTAGTACAACCTATCATCCAGAATCAGATGGACAAACAGAGAGGGTGAATCAAGTGATTGAGGATATGTTAAGAATGTATGTGATGGATAAACCATCAAAATGGGAGGACTACCTACACTTGGTAGAGTTTTCTTATAACAATGGGTACCAAGCATCTCTAAAGATGAGTCCATTTGAGGCACTTTATGGAAGAAAGTGCAACACTCCAGTAAGATGGGATAACCCATCAGATAGAGCAGTGGTTGGGCCAGATTTTCTCAGGGAAATGGAAGAGAAAATGATAAAAATAAAACAAAATTAAAGGCTTCCCAAGACAGGAAGAAAAGATATGCTAATAAAGGAAGAACTCATAGGGAATTTAAAGTGGGTGATCATGTATTATTGAAAGTGAAGGCCAACATAAGTTCCCTGAAGTTGGGAAACTGTTCAAAGTTGGAAACTTGCTATTGTGGGCCATTTGAAATCCTAGAGAGGATTGGTCCAGTTGCTTATATGATTGCATTGCCTGCATATATGTCTATTCATAGTGTATTCCATGTATCATTGCTCAAGAAATATATACCTGATGCTAATCATGTTATTGATTGGAATGTGATTCAGGTGGAGCAAGAAGGTGCTTTTCAAGTGCATCCAGTACACATTCTGGACCAGAAAATCAAACAGCTCTGGAATCGAGCCATAGGGATTGTAAAGCTCCAATGGACCTGGTACGGTCATGAGGATGCTACTTGGGAGAATGAGGATGCAATGTGGGCATAATACCCACATCATTTTTAGGATGTCTGAATTTTTTTTGTATTTGTCTACATGATGCACTGAGGACAGTGCATAAATAACAGGAGGGGATTGTAATATCTCTAGGCCGAACCCAATTGTAATGTAAATGAAAATGTACTTAAGTTGGTGATATATTTTGATATGATTTGTATGCACATTCATGGCATAGTGCGCATATGTATTTCACAGTAAAATGATGAAGTGTGCACATTTCAGAATACCGCGCGCAACAAATTAAGTGCACACGATATTGAGGCCAACGAGCCTTTATGTATATGCTATGTTTTATAAGATGGTGAGCCAATTTATTATAAGCTAGGATTCTTATGTTTTGGATTAGACCAGAGAGCCTAGATGTTAAGGCCAGTGTGCCTATTTTTGTACATGTCTCATAATTAATATAAAATACAATGTTGCGCGCAGACTGACCACGATAAAAGAGATGGGGAACTAAACTCCACTAGTTAGGGAAAGGGTTGGGGGAAAAAGTTAAGGAAAAGGGATAATCTAGGGAGCTTAAGACAAAAAGGAATATTATATTAATATTTCTTAAAACATAAAGTATGGATAATTATTTTATCCTAAGTTCTAAAGTTGGGGACAAGTGGGCCAAAGTAGCTCCCAACATGACAAGTGTCAAGTTGGGGACATGCATACATATTGTTGGGACTTAGTTCATTTTCCCATATTTTCCATGACACTCTTCCATCATTCAACCATCATTTAACCATCATTCAGCCATGACTCCATGACCATTTTTCACTCACACAGTCAGTTATCTTTCAGACATTCATTTCACTATACCGGAACCATATCCATAGCCACATCTATTGGTGTAGTTGTTAGCTTTGGATTTGGACTGAAGAAGCGGGTTGTTAGGCCTGTGGGATACTGAAGAGGCGGGTTTTCAGGCCTATGAGAAATTTCTCTCTGGTTGAGAGAATTGTTGGGGAATTGATTTCCTGAAGGTGCTAAACTACAACTTCAGGGCTCTGAGACTTCTTGTTCATCCTGTTGTTGAATCCCTCGAAGGGAAGTGGTGCAACCGAGGGACTATTGAGAAGAGAAGGGGCACACTTCCTGGGGTGGGACATGCATGTGGGGAATGAGGGAATGTAGGCTATCAATTGAGTGAGCACCTGAGACAGAGTATTTCCTATTGTCTATGAGCCTTTAACCTGGTTAGGAATCCCTTTACCCGGGTGGAGTTTAGTCCCAACTCGGGGGTGACTCACTGTTGAGAGTGATGAACAGTGTGGTGTAAGTCTAGGAGGTTTGTGGACAGTTTGCACCTAGTTGGTGATATTCTTACAAAGATAAGTGTCAACTATGTGATAAATTTACATGTTGCATTGTTATTTACGTTCTTATTTTTATGGGTTTCTCCTATGCATGATTATATATGTCTGTAAGTTTATGGGTATTTCCCATATATGTTGCATGTCCTTGTTTACTTTTATTTCAGTATGAATTAGTGCATTTACGTAAAGTATCTGTCTGTTATATTTTATATATATATTTCTGCAAGAGCTCTGTGCGTATATAATTTAATTCCATGCAGTTCGAAAAAGTTATGTGGCATAGCTCAGTATGATGCTGGGTTTGTTACAATATGTTCCACAAAGAGAACATAAAGAGTTCTCTGACGTAGCATGGCTTGGCATGGATGTTCGGGGATGTTACAATTTACTACATCAACTATGGCTCAAATTTTCATGGATCATATCTTCAAGCTTCATGGCATGCCTCATTCTATTGTTTCTAATCGAGCTCCAACCTTCACCAACAATTTTTGGCAAGAACTATTCAGACTCTAGAGTAATCAATTTCATCTCATAATCGCCTATCATCCCCAGACTGATGGTCAAACTGAAGTTGTCAATAAGTGTTTGGAGACTTATTTGAGGTGTTTTTCCTTTGAAAGGAAAAATCAATGGGCTCAATGGTTACCATTATATGAATGGTGGTACAACAATTCTTACCATACAACTACTCGCATGACTCCTTTTGAAGCAGTATATGGACAAAACTCGCCTTTAGTTCTCTCCTACATTCCAGGTGTATCAAAGGTCCATATGGTTGACCAAACACTTACATTTCGTGAGGATATTCTTTGTACCCTCAAAGAGAATTTGGTCATGGCTTAGAATCGCATGAAGAAAAAATCTGATCAAGGTCGCTCAGAATGACAATTTGTTAAAGGAGACCGGGTATTTCTTCGGTTGCAACTTTATAAGAAAAATTCACTCAAGGATGAACATTTTCAGAAACTGGCACCCAAATTTTATGGTCCTTATACAGTTCTCAAGTGAATTGGATATGTGGTATATCATTTTTCTTTACCCAATCATTCTAAGATCCATCTTGTTTTTCATGTCTCTTTCTTAAAGAAGGTGATTGGAACTAAGTGCCAAACTCAAACCAACCTTCCTGATTTGGATGAAGAAGAATACATCTGGTTGCAACCACAAGAATTTTTGGATCACCGAGAACATCTTCTTCGTTAGCATACCATCAAGGAAGTTTTAGTTCAGTGGAAAGATACAAATCCATCCAATGCCACCTGGGAGCCTGCTAACATTCTGCAACAATTTCCTCATCTCAAGACTTGAGGACAAGGTTGATTCTAAGGGGGAGGGAATTTGAGGAACCTAACCTACCTAACCCCTCAAGTGGGTAGAATAATATATTTCCATGTAATAAAGGTCAATATTAATAAGGCCTAGCAATAAGGAGGAATAAATCAAATGTAAGAAGACCTAATTGAAGCTTCCACTTCTAGAAGGATCTTCCTCTAGATTGTTCTTTTGGATAGATAGATTTAGTATAAATAGGAATAGAGGGTATGAGAAGTTTGTCTTGGATATTATTTTAATAGAGATATGCTCTACTGGAGGTTTCTCCCTCGAAGAGGCAAGTGAACATTTCTCTCAGTAATCAAAGTGCTCTTTCTGGTGTTATTCTAGTATTATTATGGTATTATTGTGGTATTGTTTTGGTTATATCATTGTTTCTCTGCAATTTCTAGATAATTATTTATGTTCTGCATACTGATTTATATCTGGAATACTAAAGAAACACCATCAAGATAAGTCTCTATCATTTATTACTCCAATAAACAAGAGTTGCATCCATCATGACAAGAAATCAAGATACCAAATTATCCAAGAGGGTCGAAATTTTAGTCCAAGAAGTATCATTATCAAGTAATGAGTTGTGAGACAATAAAAATTAATTGCCTCATATTCATATGAGGGAAAACCATGTCATGTTTGTCCAAATTTGTTCACTTTTACATTAAAACCTTAATTCTAGGTCATAACCAAAAGTTACAATGTATAATTAGCAAATCGATTTTCTCTTTTTAACCACATAGGCTACAAAATGACAAAAAATAACAAACTAATGGGACATAATCCCATAAAAATCCTCTCCAAGGTGGAACATGTGAAGATAAGCCTCCAAAGGCTAGGACGTCATGCTATAAATGTGCCACATCACCCCCAAATAAAGAAAGAGAGTGTGGCTTCAATCCCACAACACCACCAAGTGCACTAAAATGGTAAAACATCCCCTGAAAAGTCTAACGTCATGCTCCAAAAGAGGGAAATTTGGGCATAGGATGGTGATTTCATCTCCCATTCATGTTTTTGGGCCTTGTCCAATTTCTAGAGATGTCTCCAAAGGTACAAAATTCATCATCCTATGCCTCCAATGTGTGGGGATCAACATCCATCGAGTGGGATTTCATGCCCCTATGAAGGTCCAAGTTGATTAGTCCCTTCATGAATGATTTTCACTGGGAAAGGTACTGCAAATAAAAGTAAACATGTTGTCCAAGGGTCCACAAGTCATATGAATCATTCCAAGTAAGATACATTTAATAAAAGGACCTCCCAAACAAGTTCATTAAGTAATCCCTTTTCAACTTAAACAAATTCTCAAATACCTTATAAAATTTTCCAAATTTAGGTATGGGAGGGGTTTCATGGTGTCCTATTGGGTAGGCCAATCCTTAAGCCAAGGAATGTTTCCCAATAATAATCTATCTAGGCAATGTAGTGGGTATGAGGTGTATTGGGGTATTACTTTTTGGCATGGGGTTCTTTCATATCAAGGGCTTATATCATCTCATTTATGGGTGCCTTTGTGGAGGGTGTGTCGAATCCCTTCGTTTGTAATAAAAAAAAATTACAAGACCTTTATTTTCCTTTCATTTTTTATCGTCCAAACATTAATTTCTATGTGAAATCTTAATTAAAATAGCACCACAATTCCACTTGAATTTAGAACACATTCAGTGCCATGTGCACTGGAAATTAAAGGACATCACAATGCGTTCCCCCATCAAGTGGGATTTTGTTTTTCTTTCAAAGGTCCTTCATTTTTCTGGAGAAGTGTTTCATTTCTCTCAGGACCTTAGTGAGATAATATATAAGGATACATTATGTCTTTGGAATTTTATAGTGCTAGCTACAAAACCTATGTGATGTCATCCCCTTCTTCCCATGAAATGAGGTACAATCTATTTTTGGGGTCAATGAACCCAAAAAAGAAAACGACAAGGAAAGAAAGGTGAAGAGGTGTGGAAGGTGGTAAGTATGAGTGGGAATGATATGATGGCCCTTCAAGGAGAACTCCTAGAAGAATATATTTTCTTGAGGGTGACCCACTTACTAGGAAACCATGCCAACCACCAAGTTGAAATAAGGAAAAAGGCACAATTTTCAATAAAACGTTCCAATATAAGAGAGGACCCTATAAAACATGATCAAATGCTTCAAATATTAAGGTTAAAATTACCATGAAACCAAACTTGTTACCTCATGAAGCAAGATCTGTTGTCCTTTCTAGGCAAGGCTAGTGCGACAAACACTGCTATACTGCTGATGATGAATGGTGATTTGTAGTGGAGAGGGGGGGATATGTCTACTTAATGTGGTCTCAACTTTTCACTTTGATCTCAACACTCCATGTCTTCTACTTTTATGCCTTGAGACATCATCTCATTATCTGCCCCTAGGATGGGGTGGTAACATCTAGCTACTACATGGGGACATGTGCTTGTCGGAGAGCGCATGAGAACCTCAACATATCATGGTATGACCTATACCTACACATACTTAAGAAAACAATTAGAGTATCATAGGGTGGCTAACTCACCCTTTATTCATATAATAAAAACTTTAAAAATTCAAAATTGACCACTATGAGATTTCGTAAAAGATTGTTTTTTCATTTTTCAAAAATTTCTAAACAACATGTAATGATTCAATAAAATGCATCACAATAACTATGTGTAAATGAAAGAAAAAAAATGTAAATCCAAGTATATAAATGAAATTAACCAACAATGAACACACAAATGCAATGCATAAAAGAAAATGACCTAACTACTTACTTGAGGTCCGAGGCCTGTAGAAATAAGAACCCTAAATATGTTAGGTGAAATCATACAACCAATGCAACAAACTAATCATCTCATCAATGTATCTCCCCTTGTGTTTAATCATGTGGCACAAAAAATATAAGTCAAGTACACAATATTCATGAGAATAAATGAACATGTGATCAATCATAGAAAGTGACTGATGGAGGTGGGATGGCGGGAAAAATTCATGCTGGAAAGGGTGGACACAATCCTGATCAATCCACATCTAAATATGACTACCACATATAGATTGTGACTCCTCTTCATCCTTAATTATAATAACACCTCTCTTTGAGGGATGAGAGGAGATGAGAGATCCCAATAAAACACTATGATTTCCTAGAGAAGGAGAGATGAGATAACAGACAAGCTCAGGTCTAAATAAAGAATCTTTTCCCACAGTCAAAACACATTGCCTCTTCGTCTGCAAATCCCTGCAAAAATCACCAAGATGAAAACATAGTTTCTCTGTAGTGTGGATCTCTAAGTGTTTTGAGCTGGCCACATCCTCATATCCATCAAAATTCAAGAAAAAATATGGTTTTGAATCTTAATCAAATAATAGTTTTAAGTCCTCAAAAGGATAATCCCCAAGGTATAGTTGGGGATCAACATAAGTGTACTACAACAAGCCATCCCTTGGTGGATGAGAAGAGTCGGTGATCATATCATCACCAGGATACCAAATATATTTATTGTATACATATGAAAAACAACATTCCAAAGGAAATACTTTTGCCTTCCTTATTTGGAAGTTACCCTCGTTGTTTTAGATAGGATCTCCATTGAAACCAAAACAACCAATATCCCATCCATGCTTCCAAAAACATATTAAATCATCAATATGATTTTCAATTGTATGTGAGAGATTCTCCATGAATTTATCTACATCATTGGATCTGATTATTTCTTTATAAAGTTTCACAACTTCATCTTCCTTGATAGGGAAAATAGACATCAATGTCTTCTCTAGGTCTTTTGCGTGAGAAACTTCACCGAGATCCTCTTGGGAAATTTATTCATAGATATATTCTTCTCTTTCCTATGGGATAATAAAAACCATTTCATGGACAACAAAGTTATGGTCATGATTATGGGATTCGTCTAGGACATCCTCCAAATCCTCTTGCAGCACTAGGACATCTACATCATCACCTTTAAAAATGCCTAGATATTAATCCTCTAGGGTTGTCAAGAACTAATGATAAGAGAATTAAAAGTTTTGGGATATTAGACCCCAGTCATTGAGAAATTCCTCCACAAATAATTTGAAAAAATGGATACTCTTTGGACTACAAGAGTACTTGACCTAATCTTTTTTCTTTGGTCCCAGTGAGAATAAAAATGCTCTCACCAAAAAGTGTTCATGTCTTTCATTGCACATGGATGCATATCTTGCAAATGAAAATTTATGTGAGATGAAAGAAGAAGGATCCCCATTGAACCTTGGGATATTCTTGGTAAAATTCATGGGGAATCAGTTTGGGAACCCTAGAACATCCTCAATATCAAGGGCAGGATACATTCCATGCAATACCAAAAAATCCATTCCTCATCATATGCATATTCAACATGAATTCTCAATGAAACCTTCATACCTTATTGCAATGAAGTCGCCAGATCAGCTCAAGGCTCATTAAATATGGAGAGGGTATCTTTCCTCAAATGGAGTCGCCAGATAAACTTATATGAAGTTCATCGAAAGTGAAAAGGAATGTTCCCCCAAATGGAGTCGCTAGGCAAGTTAACGGTAAAGGATTTGCAATAGAATTTCTGAGTGTCATTATGATATTGAAAAGGATTCAAAATCCTCCCCGAAAATGATGCCAAATTTTTTATCACACCATTTGTGATCTAGTTGGATATCGGTGGCCAACCACCTCTTCCAACTAGCTCACATATAGTTTTCATCTTGGCAATTTATTTTCTAGAATTTTGGGTCCTAAACTTGTGGGGCCATTTTGAGGCCCTAAACAACATTTTGTGTGCCTACTACAGTCACACTATAGATGGAGTTAGAGTGTGATGGAAAAACATGTATTCCTAGGAGAAACCTTTCCAATGGGATATCGTGTACCTAAAACAGAGATCATATGAAAAATTTATGCCCCCAAGAAGTTGATGTACCAACTTACCCCATCGAGGCCCACATGACTTTTGGTGCTTCATCTCCTAGGGTTAGGTTTTTGTATGTTTAGGGTTTTCCGATTACTTCTTGATGATAAAAATTCCTCGAGGCCTCATTTTAATGTGCTCAGGATAATGCATGTAGCCGCCACATCTCTTCTTAGAGACTAGATACCACCATTTGAGCAATATTGTTTCATTTTGCATTTTATAGTTTCAATATATTTCTTTATTGAATAGAAGTTAAGTTTCACTGCATCACTATTATTGTTCTCTATATATCTATGTTAATGTTATATATTTTTGTTTCATTTCATTCTGCTCATATATCTGGATTAGTGGTATCGGAGTGGTATGCTCTTCATTTTTTTCTCTGTGCATGTCCAAAACGAGGTCACCATATAAGTAGTTGGGACTTGAACCAGTTGATTCTTTGCAAGATTGGCCTCACTCAACCCGAAGACCTCCCATGGGGGAAGAAAATAGAGACAATGGGGTAGGAGATCCTTTTAAATTGTTTCTCTAGGAATACCTCACGTGATAGAGGAACGAGATAGTGGATACGTTTGCACAAATCCTTCGATGAATTCCAACATGTGATGCATATTCCTTGAGTAGAGGGACTTACCCCTTCAAGGTATTGATCAATTTTGATATTCCTATATTTGAAGGTCAAATATATGTGGATTCTATAGAAAAATGGTTAAAACTTATAGAAGGGTAATTTTTTTTCCATAACTTTTCCGATAGAGAAAATATTACATTTATGCTCCTTAAGGCCATCCCCCATGTCAAATATTGGTGGGAGGATTTCTGTGAGAAAAAGGAAATAGAAGGATATAGATTATTTGTAGTCACACCCACTTGGGGTTATTTCAGGGATTCTATTAAGGAACAATACTACTTTGTTAGAAGTTATGATGACTTATATACAATATGGAATACACTACAGCAGGAAAGGGACCAAACAATGCCAGAGTTCAGCAATGTCTTCCATACCTTTCACACCAAGTTGGGTATCAAAGACTCTAAGTGACATATGGTGATCTAGTACCAAAAAATTATGCATAGATACATCCACACAAAAATGGAGTTTCTATACATCTCATCCTTGGGTGTGGCATATCGATATTCTGTCAAAATCAAGCAAAATCTTAAACAAAAGATGTGTTAGTTTGGGTCTGTCAACCCCTCATATAATAAGCAAGGCAAAGGCAACTCCAACCCATATAAAAAATGGAAAAGAAAGGATGGACAACCTTAGAAAAACTGATATAAACCGAAAACAAAGAAGGACAATGGGAAGACAAGGAAAGACACTGGCAAGTGGTGTGAGTTCTATAAGATCCCTTGTCACAACACCATTGAATTCCACTCAAAGAATTCATTGCTGGCCAAGGTGAAAGACTATGAATCAGATGTGGGATCTGAATCTGATTCAGAACTAAAAAAATGGGGATGGATCATTGATGCATAAACTAGTGCCATCATTGCTACCACCAAGGTCCAACTTGGTGAACCTGATGAACTAGAGGAAAGTGAGTGCCTCTTTCATTCATAGATGTGGGTGAAGGGTACTCCACTACACTTCATCATTTATAGTGTTAGACAAAAGAACCTCATATCATCATAGTTCATTAAGTGGTTGGATTTGCAAACAACACCACACCCATAGTCATACACCATCATATGGATCTACCAAGGGAGCGATCTCCACATCATCCAACAATGTCTTCTTCCCTACAACATCAAGCCCTTAAAAGATGAGGTATTGTGTGATGTCTCCCCCCTTGAATTTTTTGATGTTATTTTGGGAAAATTTTATTTATGGAAACATCATGTTGTATATGAGTCTAGGCATCATAGTTTTATTATTACTTTGGATAAGAAATTGTATAGGATACCCGAGGTAGTCCCACCTACTGTCATTTCCTTTATATCTGCCAAGAAATGCAGGATAACATGTATTTGAATTCTTCCAGATAAGGTATATCTTCAAATACATCTTCTTCAAGGATATCTCTCATTGATAAGTTCATGGAAGACTTCAAATACATCTTCTTCTAATACATTGATTTGACCCCTGACACACTACTACCTAATGGGCCAATATATCACCGCTCTCTGTCTGAAAATGAGGAAATCAAGCACTAGATCCAAGAGCTACTAAAAAAGGGTCACATCTAACCAAGCTCATCACCTTGCAGAAGCCCAATCATGACTATGTATAAGAAAGATAGGACCTAGCGAATTTGCATTGATTATTAGGCCCTAAATAAAATTGCAGTCATGAACTAGTACCCAATTTCCTAAATTGACGATATGCTTCACCATATCAAAGGGGACAAATACTTAAATAATATGGATCTAAAGTTTGGATAACACCAAGTCCCAATAGAGAAGATCGATGTATGGAATACTACCTTCAAGTCCAAATAAGGTCTTTTCAAGTAGTTGGTCATGCCCTTTGCGTGAAAAATTCCCCAACAAATTTCACAAGGACGATGGATGATATCTTATGGCCTTTCACCAATTATCTCATGTTGGTGTATTTGGATGATATCCTCATATTTAGAAAGAGTTGGGTGGAACACTTTCAACATATTCAGTAGGATCTACGCACTTTGTGAAAACACAAGCTATATACAAATTTGGAAAAATGTTCCTTTGGCATGAATAGGGTCCAACACCTAGGATACATTGTTGATGAGAATGGGGTGCATTTCAATCCTTCCAATATCCATGTCATTTGTGACTGGCCATCCCTGAATGCACTCACTGAGCTTCTGATCTTCTTATGCCTTGCCAATTTCTATCGCAGGTTCGTGTTGGGATTCTCCCACATTGCATGGGCCCTTAGCCAAGTGATTAGAGGTGGTGGCAAGGAAAAATTTGTATGGGGCCAATTGCAACATATAGTGTTCAGTGATTTGAAGCATCGCTTGTGCTAAACCCCAATTCTCTCATTACCTAACTTGCAACATCCTTTTGAGATCAAGACAAATGCTTTAGACTACGTTGTGGGTGCAGTTCTCACTCATGATGGACATCCTGTGGCCTACCATAGTGAGATGCTATCAGATATTGTTCGTAAGTACCCCACTTATGAAAAATAAATGTACTCCATTGTACAAACCTACCGCTAGTGGAGGTATTACATTCTCAGGAAGGAGACAATCATCCAAACTGAGCATAATCCTCTGCAATGCATGCATACACAAGGTAAATTGCAGAATCATTGCCATCAAAAGTGGTCCACATACTTGCAACAATTCCATCTCAATATCAAGTATAACATAGGGAGAACCAAATATGTTTCTGATTTCCCAATTGGCCTCCAATTGTATCACTAACCATGGTGCTACGCTTTTGCAGACATGAGGCCTCCAAATGACCCAAACTCTATGAGAGATATCTTGACTTCACCAGTACCTATAATGTTGGGAACAAACACAATTGTCACTTATTTCCATATTTTGGATGGGTTGTTGTTCCATATGGGATATCTTTGCATCCCATCAAGCGACCAAGTGAAGTTGAATTTGGAATCTCACTACAGTCGGGTGGCAGGAAACTTCAGCATAGAAAAGATAATGGTAGTGTTGCAACAACATTTCTATTGGCTAAAAATTCGAGAAGATGTCAGCAAGTATATGAGTTCCTACACGACTTGTGCCTTTTCCAAACTGAACATTAAGAAAAAAGGAATGTAAAACCCTCTTCCTATTCCTGATAGGCCCTAGGAATCCATCTCGATGGACTACATTTATATAATTCCTTCAACCAAGTAGGGAATTGAATGTGTTTTTGTGGTTGTTGATCGATTTTCCAAGATAACAATTCTGGCCTCCTACAAGAAGATCATCACAGTGGAGGCCACTACCAAGATATTCTTCAAACAAGTGTGGGTATATTTTTGGATACCACAAACCATTGTATCATATCGATACATTTGGTTCCTTAGTACATTATGGTTGAGCCTTTGGTCATGACTAGACACCAAGCTCACCAAATCCACAATTGTCCACCCCCAAATAGATGGCCAAACCGAGGTTGTCAATACGATGATCGTGCATATCTTGCACATGTACAATTCCAAGAATCTATGCACACGGGATGATATTCTTCCCTATGTTCAACATAGTTGCAACAAATCCATACATAGCCCAATTGACGACATCCCCTTTTATGCGGGGTCAAGATTGCAACCATTGGGTTCCATGGATGTTGTACTACCCCTTGTGTCCACATAGGTAGACTCTCCCCATGCTCAAACCAAAGCCTAAAAATCCACCTAATTCATTGAACAAATTCATCACATCCACCAACAGGTTCAATATATTTTGCATAAGTCCAATGCCAAGTACAAGAAGTTCCATGATCAACAATGGATGCCCTGCAAGTTTTAGGTGGGCAATAACGTTTGGTTGCATTTGTAGAAAGAACAACTTATAGGACCCCATCATAATCTTCATCCACTCTACCATGGACCTTAAACCATCACCAAGGTTGTGGGTGAAAATTATTTTGAGCTCAACATTCCCCCCTTCCTTGGTTTTCACCTAGTGTTTAATATGGACCTTCTTCGACCATATTTTCCACCATTATTAGACACCTCAAAGATAGAAGACTAGTTGACACTGACAGAGCTCAAACCTGTATAAATGGAAAAGGCATCCACTAATCAGATCATAGACATAAAGGTCAAGGGAACTCTCCAATATAAGTTTCCACTTTATTGTGTTGTCAAAGAGGGACAACTCTTGCACCAAGGAAAGTGGCTCCCTCAGGGCCAAATTCAATAGAAATTTCCTCATATGATGAGGAAACTCAATGCAATGGATACCATTGCTTCCTAAGGGGGGAGGATTGATCTAGTTAGATATTGGTGGCCACCCACCTCTTCCAAATGGCTCACATACAATTTTCATCTCACCAGTTTATTTTATATATTTTCGGGTCCTAAACTTCCAGGGTCGTTTTAAGGCCCTAAACAATGTTTTTTGGTCCTGCCACAATCAAATTGTAAATTAAGTTAGAGTGCGATGGAAAAAAATTTAGTCCTCGAATATAACTTTCCAATGGGCTATCATACGCCTAAAACGAAGATCATATGAAAACGTTACGACCCTGAGAAGTTGATGTACCAACTTACCCCATAGGGTCCCACATGACTTTTGGCACTTCGTCTCCTAGGGCTATTTTTTTGGATGTCTAAGTTTTTACGATTAATTATTGATGATAAAAGGCCTAGAGGCCTAATTGTAATGTTCTTAGGTGAATGCACATATCCTCCACATCTCTTCTCAGGTTAACTACCACCATTCAAGCAACATTGTTTCATTTTTCATTTTACAGTTTCAACCGATTTCTTTATTGAATAGAATTTAAGTTTCATCGTATCTTTGTTATTTTTCTTTGTATATATTTTTTAATGTTATATATCTATGTTTCATTTCATTCTGCTCATAAATCCAAATCATTTTTTAGTTTCCAAAAATCCCAACCCTAGCAACAAGTGTGTCACACCACTGGGGGCACCTATCATTATCACCTTGAAATAGATATCCCCCCTTATTGTATTAAGCAATTCCAACACAAGGGAGGATTCTCGGGTCATCCTAGGGGTACTGCAAGGGGAGAGGTCAAGATCTGAAGGAACCACCCCTATAGGTCATAGTTAAAATATCTTGAGGATTGATGGTGGATGAATGTAAGTCAATGAAAATGATTCCAATTGATAGTACCTGCAAAACAGATGTTGGACAACCAAAACAAGACAATATATGATGAAATAATCCCCGAGACAAGAGAAAAATCAATAAGAAACCTTGTTGTCCCAAAATTTCATCATATAACAAATATATATCAGCAACAATATAATCATAATAGTTTCAAATTATACCATCAAAGTCATCATATGATATTTGATAACAAAGCTTCCAGTTAGTAGATAATTTTTCAGTGCTTAAATCAAGATTTTGATATCAAAAGAGGGCTATAAAAGAGTGTTATCAAAAAAGAATTATAAAATCCCTATGTATGTAGCACAATTTTTCTACAACAACAAATTTGAACCACTAAAATCAACAAGTAAACCACCCAAACATTATCCATTAATTAGTAGATTAATTATCACAACATACAAGCAATTTTCAGTGGTAGGAAAGTGAGGAAATTATGTGAGAAATGGTGTTTTTTCTGCAACCCTAATTCTTGTAGATTAATTTTTATTACACTAGACTAACCACTTGACCAATAAATACAACCTTGAATAATAAGAGAGTCCAAAGTGTATAAAATTCAAATCCAATTTGAACAATTTTAAAACCTCAATATTCAGGTTTAGCAATGCAACAATTAACAATCTCCAATGCAAATATGGGTGCCTTGTTATTGGGTGAATGGATTCAATTCATTGGAAGGAAAAATAAACAAAGAGTAAGAAGATATTTTTTGTGAGAGTTAAACATTTATTACAACCTGTTAGCACTCTGTAAATTTTGTCCGGTTGAATAGACAAACGACAAAGGTAACTGTTTCAACCTACTTTAGAGTTGGACACTAGCCTACTCAACTCAGTGAGGGATCTCTCATGTCACTTGATATATCTATGGCAATCCGTGGCTAGATTTGTTTTGTTTTGAGAGGTTTTTATAAAGTTGCTAGCCAAGAAGAGGAGGGACACTTAGGGCAATGGAGTCAAAATTCTGAAAGTGAATGAAAACAATGATCAGCAGGTAGAACTCTCCAGAGGATAAAGGTTCAATGAGGCAATGAATGTGAGTTGTGAATTGAGATTTGCAAAGTGTAAGGGGAAAGGGGAAAAACAAGTAACTGCATCAGAGCATTAATAAAATGAATTCTGAATCAGTTAAGCAGACAATTACATAATTTAAATTGCTTAAGCCAAGAGCATCATAAGATGAATTCTAGGCCTTTAACTCTCCAATTTAAATAGAAGAAAATGAAAATGAAAATAAAGAACACATGAAGTACAAACAATGAAGGAGGACAAAACTCATATCATATCCATTAGAATCTTTTCATAAACAGTTCAAAATGGTTCTGCATATCTATTCAATTCAATACCAAAATTTACAAAAGTCTCCCTGCACAGAGGGAAAGCTCCTCTTTTCTCCATCATTTCATATTCTCGAGATAACACATATATAGCGGAATTGCTTATGGAATTCAAAATGTTTAGACTTCCCCATAATTCAAAAAATAGAGATAAGTTACAAAAATGAATGATTTATAATAACAGTTATCCTATTTTAAAGGGGTCGTTAGAAACATGTTTGTCATGCCTGGGGCTGCCATCTATCCAAAATTTGTTGGAATGTACTTTATCCTACCTGAGAATTCATTTCATCTTGGTGATTTCTTCTTTCAGAGTGCTCAACCAAGCGAGTTGATTTTCTCCAATGCTCTCCATTGTCTCAGCTCTGATTTTTGTTTTTAGTTGCTTGCTTCGTTTCTTCCTCACAACCTTCTTGTAGATTTCATCCACATGTTCATTGATGAACAGGTCCCTCATAACAGGGTTTAATCTAACCCCCGACTTTGATTTAGTTGTGGTCTCTAAATGGAATTTGGTTGCTAATATCTGCACAACCCACCTTTCTTTCTCACTTATTGGTAAGCTTGACACATTAATTGAGAACCTAGTTGCACTGGACATTGTTTGATGGACATTATACATATCTTCCAACCTTACAGAAGCCACAATTTTGTCTCCCTTAAATTTACATAACTCAAGAAATTGATCTAGCTCAATATTACTCCACTTATGCATGGGACGACGATTTCCGGGAGCAGAATAACGCCACCCATACTTGAATATCGATAGTTATCAAGTTCCAATCATTAATCACTGACAAGATTACTTGCAGGCACATTGATTTACCATGCTTGGAAAATCCAATTCAAATGATTAGCCTTTGAGTTCGTTATACGGCGACATTCCTCTAACATTTCATGGTTGTGAAGTACTCGAATGAGTGGCATGTGGTGATTTGACCAACTGTCGCTTTCCGCTACATGAACCGTTGATTTGACGTATTAGAACATGTGACATCGGGGATTTTAAAAAAATGGTTTTAGGCAGACCGCCTTTCACCCCGATGTATATTTGAAGGTGCCATGTGTCTACAACTGACACCATGGTGGTTTTCCCCAACCCACCCTCGATTAGTTAAGTCTCGCGCTACTTTTTTGCTCGATATGGGTCCCAACCGTTTGATCTGGGTTGCCTCAAGATCGATGGTCCATAGGACTCCCTCCTTCGCACTCCCACTATATTTTTCCATATCACCACCATATATGACCTGAGCCTCCAAACAACGCCATGTCTCTACACTGATTTAGTCACCTGCTAAATTTAAACTCAGATTTGAAGCATGATCATCATGGTGATAACATAGGCTCCAACTGGGGATGATATCCTCTCTGTGATGTAGAAAAGAACCATAGACTCGGTGCCTTCTTCATTGGGCTACCTTCCAATGTGTGTGGGCATATTGTTTCTTCTTGGAGACTGAATCATCAAATATTAAAGATGTCTTTTTATTGGATGCTGAAAAATTATTGTTTGGATCTAACTGCACATACTACTAGAAAACAATGCTTGATAAACAAGCTTATTCGTACACTCCTACCTACCCTAACTGCTGAAAAGGACCGCCAATCAAGTGAAATCATAATCCCAATGTATCCAAGACAACATCCTATCCTTTAATATATGCATAAAATAATCATCACATATCACTCCTTCCACTTCATTTCCATTTTTAGGTGATTCAACTCGTTGATTTCTATCGAAAAACTGGCAAAATTTTTGAGAATTTTGGTAGTAAAGATTTCTTGCACCATAAGGTAACCACGGCTAGAGAAACTCATCTTATGTAAAATGACTTGCATCTGATGCAAACATTGATTTGTTGCAGCCCTCTATCATTGGCGAATTTTGATTATAAACCTTTTCCATATAATGTGTCTTGGGATCATGAATCATATGGAAGAATGTTTCCTTTTCAGGAGTCACAACAGAAAATTAATCTCCCCCCACAAGTGTTCCCTCGCTGCTTGGAATTTCCATAGGTGAAGTTTCAAAATCTCCATCCATGTTTAGGTTGTTTAGGAATAGGATCACTACGTCATTTTCAAGGGAAGAAAGGTAGCCTTGAAATACTTTGCCTTGCTGGGAATGTTGTTGAACATCTGCATTAGTTTTAGGAGAAGGGAAATGACCTTCAATAACAATTTCTTGATCATCTTCTTCTTTAATCTGATGATTAAGCGCAGGTTCCCACTCTGAAATTTTCAAGTAATGATCCTTTAATGCATGTGAGTGCAGTTGGTGTTCTTCAATGATAACAACCTTTTCATGTAAAACCGTACTACTGTGAATACAATTAGAACTCCCTGTTTTCTCTGAAGTCTCATGACTCTCTTTTAACCATTCAAAGGAAGAAAAACATAAGGGGAGAGAATTTTTATCTGTAATCCCATTGCTTTCTTCACTTTCAACTTCATACTTGGATATTTTCTGATTTGAAATGCTACTTTGCTTCAACAGCTCGAATGATGAAAAAACAATGGCAAGGTTCTGTTACCTGACTCAAAACCTTCTTCATTTTCTCTAGTGTCATCATAGGTACATTTCTCCATCTCTTTGAATTGTTGGACATGCTCATTTTCAGCTTTGTCTTCTATCAGTGACTACACCTCTGAATTGACAAGGTCTTCTACAAAGAAAGGAATAAGATCATCGAGCGCCTGAGAAGAGTGCTCCAATATCTTGTCAATATGTTTCGTTGGTTTGGTGTGACTTTTCATTAGCACAAATTCGCTTGCTTCAACAATGATTTTAGAATGCTCTCTCAAAAATTTGAATGCAGCAAAGCACAAGGGTAGAGAATTTTCTTCAACTGATCCAATACTCTGTCCTTTGTAACTGTAATATGCAGGTTGACTTATCTCATTGTACTGCTAAAAATGAAAGTCTTCAACATCGCAATCCTCCTCATATTTTTCATATACAGACAAATCATCTTTATGTGATATGTCATATAACAAGAATAAATTAGGGACATCGACCTATTCTTCAACAAACAGATTGGTAATCTCACTCTCTTGACCATCTATAAATGAATATAAAAAACAATCATCCCTTTTCTCATCATGAGATGGATTATCACCCCTTCTTTCATAAGGTGGAATATATTTTTTTGCAGAATCATTGGCATAATAAAATGCAAGAGGACTTATGATGTTTTTGATTCTATGTCCAGGATCCCAATCATCCTTTTTCCTCTCATATTCCCTTTCACGTTCTTGGTCATTTGGTCCTTCATTTTGAATCCGTTCACATGCTTGGATGTTGTGTTGAATGTCCTGAGCATCACAAAACCTTTGTTGTAAGGACTTGGATATTATTTCCATAAGAAGGAGAGATGAATCTGGATGGAGAGTAGTTTCAAAATGGAGGATAGTAGCTGCTTCAGGGGGTCAAATTTCTTTGGGTACATTTTCATAGATATTGGAAAACCTTCTAATGAATACAAAAATAATTTCATTGTCCTGCCTTTCCAAAGAATAGAACTCTCTAAGTTGTAGGTCCAAAGACTTCTTATTGCCCCAAAACTTTAAAAAGATGTCCTTCAATTCCTCCCATGAGCTAATTTCCTTTGGCTACAAATGTTTAAACTAATCTTTGGTGTCTCCTTTCAAAGATTGAGAGAAGGCCCTCATACAAACACCATCATGTTCAATCTCAAACAAATCTATAAAATTCTCAAACCCTTGGATGTGCTTCTCAGTTGATATGCTATTAGGTTCCCCATCAAACATAGGTAGGTACTCATAGTGTTTTAGAGGGAAATTATGAAGGATGTGGGGCAAATGCAAGGGTCTTTATCTATGCTGCATCTTGGAGGCTGTTGGATCAAGTGCATGAGATGAAATATGAGGCTCATCAACTTGTTTATGGTCATCACGTAGCCCAGATGAAATTTATTTATCAAAATGAATGATAAACTGAGGGGATGTTCATGTAATTTTAAGAGGGGGATATATTTTTTCTGGATTTTCATGGTCATTATTTGCATGCAATAAGCAAATAAGAACTTGTCTAAAATTTTCGAGAAAATACCAAAGACAACTTATAACAAATAACAAAATGATCTTTAAAAAATCCCATTTTGAGCATTTGTTTTCTTTCATAATGCCTTCTCATACCTCATCCAAGGGGCATCGTTGTAGAGACCCAGCTTAATTAAATACAAAATTAAAATTCAATTAACATATAATTGCCTTACGTAAATTATTCATTCATTTCAAAAGCATAAATATTCTGCATAAGTTAAAATCTATCTACAACATGGAAATAACTCAACAAATCACAAATAAATACCTGTTTCTGATGCTAATTCCCGTCGATATGGCTGTCCCTTTCCCTATTGCCTTGTTGTTGTCTTGCCTAGCCTGATGCACTGACCAACACTGCCCAAACCAACTATCCACCCAGCCAGCTAGGAGCAACCTGTCTGGCTCCCTAGCTCCAGGAAACCGAAAGGAATCCTGGCCCCCATGCCCAAAACTCCGAGCAACCCGGTGCCCCCTGCAATGATGCTCACAGTCTGCAAAGCTCTCCCATAGAACCAGAAAAACCATGCCCAGAAACCAATGCTCTTGTGCCCCTCCAAAATGCTTCCTCCCTAAAATAAAAAATCCTCCTCCCAAAAGAATTCCCTCCACCCTAAGGCTCTCCCCCCGTCATATCCCCCTTCACCGACTCCTCCCTTCATTAATTTCCTTATCCATTTATTTATCGTCTTATCCCCTTGTATTTATTATCTTATCTTATCTTATCTTTACATTTAATGTCCTATCCCTTCCCGTATATGTAAGTATTAATATATTAAATTATTAATCCCATTAATTCTTTACTCACGTAATTAAAGAGTTGATTAATAATTAATTAACCATTGACAATTATGAACAAATAATTAATGATA
>SNQJ01S0003314.1:169068-189487 GCA_010110895.2 Picea sitchensis
CGTCATTGGCTCCAAATGGATCTTTAAGAATAAGTTGAATGAGCAAGGACAAGTTATCAAGAACAAAGCAAGGTTAGTCTGTAAAGGCTATGCTCAAATAGAAGGACTGGATTTTGATGAAACATTTGCGCCCGTAGCAAGATTAGAAGCTATGAAAATGTTTCCTGCTTATGCTTGTCATAAAAGGTTTAAAGTCTATCAAATGGATGTCAAGTCATATTTTCTAAATGGATATTTAAGTGAAGAATTCTATATGGAACAACCAAAAGGTTTCAAACTGTTGGACAACCCTGACTTAGTATGCAAGATGAAGAAAGATTTATATGGGTTAAAACAAGCCCCTCGAGCTTGGTATCACAGACTTGATACGTATCTCAAAGACAAAGGATTCAAGAGAGGAACAACTGACAACAATCTGTAAATTAAAATAGAGGATAATGATTTTCTCATCGTATTGGTCTATGTAGATGAAATCATCTTCGGATGTAATAAGAATCCATTGGTACAATGGTTTTCTTATGCCATGGAATGAGAATTTGAAATGTCTATGATAGGAGAACTGTCATTTTTTCTTGGTCTGCAAATTAATCAGAGGACTGAAGGGATGTTCATCTCTCAAGAAAAATATCTAAGAGAAATGCTGAAAAGATTTCAAATGGAAGATTCTAAACCTGTGGGTACACCTATGGTTACTGGATGTAAATTAAGCAAGGATGATGACTCACCTGATGTTGATCAAAGCTCATATAAATCAATGATTGGCAGCCTGTTGTACATCACAACATCTCACCTAGACATAATGCATGTTGTAGTAATGGTAGGAAGATATCAGGCTGCACCTAAATAGAGTCATTTGCACGCTGTCAAAAGGATATTCATGTATTTTAAAGAAAAAATGACTTATGGTCTGTGGTATCCCATAAATCAAAATTTTCAGCTAACTACTTATTTAGATGAAGATTGGGCAAATTGTGTTGATGAGAGAAAAATCACCAGTGGAGGAGCATTCTTCCTAGGTGACTCTTTAGTAGCCTGGCTTAGCAAAAAGAAAGTTTCCATTTATTTATCAACCATAGAGCCAGAGTACATTGTTGATGCTACCTGTTGCACTCAGGTATTATGGATGATTCAGACACTTGCAGACTTGGAGGTAAAATACACTGCACCGATCCTGATTCATTGTGATAACACTAGTTCCATCAGTGTGTCTAAAAATCCTGTATTCCACTCCAAGACCAAGCATATTCCCATAAAATATCATTTTCTAAGAGAGCAGGTCACCAATCAGATTGTTCAGGTCCATTACATTCCAACCACAGAACAAATTGCAGACATTTTTACTAAACCTCTAGCCAAAACACCATTTGAATATCTCAGACAGAAGATGGGTGTTATCCTGTCTCACATCTAAGAAAGTCCATCTTATTAGGGGGAGTCTTGTATTGATTGCATATCTGATACCTCATAAAAATACTGCAACAACTTAGGGGGAGAATGTTCTCTTTGACATTGATGTCAAAGGGGGAGAAGAAAATTTGGGTGCCTTAGTTGCCATCAATGCCAAAGGGGGATATTGTTGGTAAATGTTTAATAGGCAACATATGCTTGTCATTGATGGAAAGTACAACAGAGAAGATGGAATGAGTACAATAAGAAGTATCAGAAGTATTTTAGGAAGACGCTGCAGAGCAAGCTCGATAAGTTCAGAAGAGATAGTGCAGAGGATTGTTGGCAAGTTTAATAGGCAAAGTGAGCTTGTCATTGATGGCATGATTAGAGTGTGCATTGATGGCAAGAACAACGATGACAAAGATCAACATGATCAACAGTGAAGTGATAATGGAAGAGGAGGAGCATCAGTGATTGTTGGACCCCATCATGAATCCCCGATGACCATCATATATGAATTTAGACAAGAAGAATGTGTAGAAGCGGAGGACAGAACTTAGGCATCAGATCTGAGCATAAGATCCGACCATCATTGGATCAGGGAGAACCTACACGTTCATTAAAGAGAAAGAAGAGGCGAAATGAGAAATGTCGAATTATGTTGGTCTAACTCCATTTCAGAGTTTCGTAGATCGGTACTTGAAGGCTTGAGACCCTTCATCATAAGAAGGCGAAATCACGAAGTGGCGAAATTGCGAAGTGGAAAAATCGTGAAGTGGCAAGATCGCGAAGTGGCGAAATGGCGAAGTGCCGAAATCGCGAAATGTGAAATGGCGAAATGATCCTAGACATTGAATCAAGGTGTGATCTAGGCCATCAGATCTAGGAGGTGAATATGGTAGACGATGTCAGAAAGGATAGTCGTGGACCGTTGGATCAAGAGGATGCGTGGCGAAAAATCAGAGCACCACAAAGACTCCATTTCAGAGTTTCGCAGATCGGGAAATCCAAAGGAAAGAGGTTCAAACTCATGATACGCGAGATGAAGAAAATATCTTGACCATCAAATCACCAAGGATTTTGGACCATTGATCTAAGCTCTATCTCGGAGCTTCGCCTATCGCGACTTGGAGTGATGAGAACCTCCATCACAGGAATCACGAGATGTGAATTCACGATAAGATCTAGACCATCAATTCACCAAGAACGTGGACCATCGATCTGAGCTCCATCTCGGAGCTTTTCCTATTGCGACTTGGAGTGATGAGAACCTCCATCACAAGAATTGTGAGATGTGAATTCATGATAAGTTCTGGACCGTCAATTCACCAAGAATGTGGACCGTCGATCTGAGCTCCATCTCAGAGTTTCTCCTATCACGACTTGGAGTGACAAGAACCTCCATATAAGGAACGACGAGATGCAAATTCATGATGAGATCTGGACCATCAATTCATCGAGATCATGGACCGTTGATCAGGGTCGATGAAGGTCATAAGTTCGCAAAAATACCAAAAAGGTGAAATGGATGTAGCCTATGGTCACATCGGTGGAAGATGGGGAATGAGCTAGTGCAGACAAGCTCCTTTTCAGAGTTTCGGGGATCACTACTGGGAGTGTCGAGACACTTGGTCACACGAATGTCGAATTGTCGAATGCCGAAATGTCGAAATAAATGCAAGATCCCATGGATCCAATCCAATGGTGCAAGTGAATTTAAGTATGATCGGAGGGCTAATGTTGCTCTTCATAGTGTAACTTCTAGAAACCATTGATGGTTTCTACCAGAATATTCGAAGAGACTTCTATGTGATCGCTAGAGCAGATGAAGAGTCTCCAAGCTTCTTCCAGTGAATGAAGACTATTCTTAGAGGGGATTGAAAGATGGATGAGCATTGAAATCTGTAACTGAAATAGAAAGGATAAGCTGTATTGTGCCAGAGAAGACGAGGAGTCTCAACTACTAGAGAGGCTGAGGAATCTTAGGAGAACACCCAGTGATGCTGGACGCATAGTGGGAACCACTAGAGAAGCTGAAGAGTTGTGATGATTAGGCAGAGCACTCAATATGTGGAGGAGATCAGTGCGGTGTGAGCATGCAGAGGCATTGCACACATTGCATGCACAAGGTGCACACAAGCTATAAGTACACAGTACATAGAAGAGATGTGGTTGCGGTTGTGATGAGGGAATCAAGAGGGAAGAAGGAGGAGATTACAACAGCTGAAATGCAGAGCAGAAGAATGGTGGATCAGATGGAGATGGTACACAGTGCGTAATGTGAGATGAACATAAAGAGTAGAGGAGTGTGAATAAGACATTGATGCAGACAGAGCGACATAGTATAGCAGAACAGTGATAAATCTGGTAAGCCAATGATAAATATTGAATCACTGTGATAAGTTTCATTAGAAAAGATTCATATTTCTGGGTGGTAGGGAGGTGCAAGTGAGGACTAGTGTCCTCAGAGGCTCAAGTGGGAGCTTGAACACAGGGAGTTGGTGCTTCCTTCTAGTTGGTGCTAGAGAAACAAGGGAGTTGGTGCTTCCTTCTAGTTGGTGCTAGAGAAACCAGGGAGTTGGTGCTTCCTTCTGGTGGGTGCTAGAGAAAAACAGAGAGTTGGTGCTCTCAGCAAGTTGCATATTGCAAAAACAGAGGTTGTAGCCTCACAATGAGTTGGTGCTCATATGTATGATAATGTAAAGAATGTAAATAATACTTATTATATAAAGAAGAAGAGGTTTTTACCATGTATGCGTTTCCTCGGGAAATATCTATCTCTATGTTTCTCATATATGTGACTGATGCTAAATGTGACATTGTTTATTTCCCTGCATTATTGTGATAATCATTGAGTGCCTTGTAAAGATTTTAAAAGAAGCATAATTGTTTAAGCACGGTGACATCTGATTCACCCCCCCCCCTCTTAGTTGTCCAACACAGAGATTTCCCTCATAGAAGTGAAAAGGTGAGGACTTTTCATAATGTACAATACATTGATACAATGGAGAAGATGGTAACAAATGTACCTAGGATATACATAGCCATGGATAAAAATAAAAAATAGTTTCAATCACATATGATTGAAGTGGAAGGTAAGATCAACAACCAATCCATTGCTATTTTAATTGATTTAAGATCTAGTCATAGTTATCTATATCCTAAGATGGTGAAAATATTTCAATTTTCAGGAAGCAAGGTTGGAAAACCTTGGTTGGTGCAACTAGCTAAAAGAGCTAAAAGGAAAATTAATGATATGGTTAAGGCATTTCCAATGGACATGACTTGACTGAGCATTAAGTAATATTTGCACATCATACCTTTAGGTTCATATGACTACCTAATCGGTATGGATTGGTTGGACCAAAATAATGTTTTCCTAGATTGTTATAATAAGGTACTTACCTTCTTGGATGAGGTAGGGAAATTAAGGACAGTTCAGGGAATTCCCAGGTAACAAACCATCAAAGAAGTTTCATCCTTGCAATTGAAGAAAAGTTTCAGGAAAGGGTTTCAAATATTTGTAGCATATATAGAAGAGACACCCAAATATAAGGCTCCAAGTATTGAATATTATGTAGACCTAAAGGAGTATGAAGATGTCTATAAATAAATATTGGGGTTGCCACCCAAGAGAGATATTGATTTCTCCATAAATTTGATGCCTAGAACATCCCTAGTATCCAAGACTCGTTATAGGATGAGTAAACCAAAGTTGAATGAATTGCAAATGCAAATTGAGGATATTCTAAATAATGGGTATATACACCTAAGTGTATCATCTTGGTGTGCCCCAATGATGTTTGTGAAAAATAAGGATGGTACCTTAAGGATTTTCATTGACTTCCGGTAATTGAACAAGGTAATTGTGAAGAACAAGTATCATTTTCCAAGGATAGACAACCTCTTTGATCAGTTGAAAGATGATAAGATATTCTCCAATATTGTATCTTAGGTCATGCTATCATTAGGTCATAATTAAATAAGAAGACATCAGGAAGACTGCCTTCAAAACAAGGTATGGGCACTATGAGTTCATGGTGGTGCCATTTGGGTTATAAAATGCACCATCTGTATTCATGTGTGTAATGAATGGTATTTTCAGATAATACTTGAATATGTTTGTCATTGTAATTTTGGATGACATACGCATTTACTCAAAATATGAAGAAGAGCATGAGAAATGATTGAGGATGGTGCTAAATGTATTGAGAGAGCATCAATTGTATGCCAAATTGAGAAAGTGCTCATTCTACTAGAAGCAAATTCATTATTTGGGCCATATCATTTAAGAAGAGGGGATAACAATGGATCCAGAACATCTAATGGACATTGGAGGATGCTAACACCAAGGAATGTCTCAGAGGTGATATATCTAATGTGACTTGCAGGATATTATAGAAGGTTTATTGAAGGCTTCTCTAATATTACACACCCAATCACATCTTTGCAAAAGAAAGGTGTGAGATTTGAAATGGACTGTTGATTGTAAAATAAACTTCCAACACATGAAATATTTTTTGACCAGTGCACCAATTTTGAGTATTGTTGATCTTAATGAAGGTTTTGTAAAATGAACTAATGCATGTAAACTTGGTAGGGTCCCTATTTAGAATGGGAATGTGGTATGATATGAATCAAGTAAATTAAAGGACCATGAAAGGCACCATGTTACTCATGATTTGGAACTGGAAGCCATAGTTCACACCTTGAAGATGTGGAGGGACTACCTCATGGGGAAAATATTTGAGTTGAGGACAGACCATATTGGCTTGAAATATTTATTTGGACATCCAAATTAAAATGCTAGGAAAATAATATGGTTGGAATTCCTTAGTGAATATGACTTCGATATAAACGATATCAAAGGTAAATAGAAAAAGGTGGTTTATGCACTCAAAAGAAGGGTGCATGAGATGCATGCTACAACCATTAGCATGTATCAAAGAGATTTGAAAGACCAAATTCTAGAGGCTACAAAATCATATCACCGATACATGGAAATATAAGAAATGTTTTAGCTAGGTAATTTACAGTAGAAAATTGAAGACTATAAACTGGAAAATGATAAATTCTCGTGTACAGGGGTAGAATTTATGCTCCAAATTCTCAGGAATTAAAAAATATGATAATGAAAGAAATTCATAATGTTTCTTATGTTGGGCACCCAGGTTACCCGAAAACTATTGTAGCCATCAAGAGTCAATATTATTGGCTAGGCATGAAGAAAGAAATTGTTGATTTTATTGCCAAGTGTTTGGAATGTCAAAAGGTCATGGTTGAGCATAGACACCCATCTAGTTTTCTACACCCATTTCCAATTCCTAAGTGGAAATGGGAATTTGTAACAATAGATTCCATCACCAAGCTTCCTAGAACAAACAAACATCATGACTCCATCATGGTGGTGGTGGATAAGCTTGCTAAATCTTCCCATTTTATTCCAGTAAAGCTCAATCACAAGGTATCTAGCATTGACGATATTTATGTGAGAGAGATTGCTAGGCTACATGGTGTTCCTAAGACAATTATATCTGATAGAGATACCAAATTTACATCAAATTTTGGAAGGGATTATTCCAGGGATTTGGAACAAATATGAATTTTAGCACAACCTATCATCCACAATCAGATGGGAAAATAGAAAGGGTAAATTAGGTGATAAAAGACATGATAAGGATGTATGTGATGGATAAACCATCAAAATGGGAGGATTATTTGAATTGGGTGGAGTTTACTTACAACAACGGGTATCAATCATCTCTAAATATGAGACCAGTTGAGGAACTTTATGGAATAAAGTGAAACACACCAGTGAGTTGGGAAAACCCAGCCGTCAGAGCAGTGGCTAGACCATAATTAGTCATGGAAATGGAAGAGTAGATGGTGAAAAAAAAAACATTTTAAAGGCTACCCGGGATAGCCTGAATATTTATGTTGATAAAATAAGAACTCACAAAGAGCTTAAAGTGGGTGACCATGTGTTCTTAAAAGTAAAGGCTAAGAGAAGTTCCTTGAAGTTGGGAAATTGTTCAAAGTTGGAAGAACATTATTGTGTGCCATTTAAAATCCTAGTGAGGATTAGTCATGTCACATACATGCTTTCCTTACCCACATCAATGTGTATTCATAATGTATTCCATGTATCGTTGCTTAAAAATTATGTACCTAATTCTAATCATGCCATTGATTGGAAGGTGATTTAGGTGGAGAAAGAAGGATATTTTCAAGTGCAACCATTTTCATATTGGAATGGAAGATCAAGAAACTTCAGAATTGATCCATAGGGATAGAAATGGTTCAATGGACCTGGTAGAGTCCTGAGGATGCAACTTGGGAGCATGAGGACAATATACAGGAAAAATACTTTCATATGTTTTAATACTTTTGAAGTTTTTTATTGTAAATGTGTATATAATGCACTGAGGAAAGTGCATAAATAAGGGGGAGGGGAATGCAATACCCCTAGGATGAACCCCAATTATGAATATAAATGTAATTTTACATATAATAAGGTGAGCCAGGATACCTTGGGGCTAGAGTGCCTTTGTATGTATGTATTAGGAGGCCATAGTGCCTTTGTGGTTATTAGGCCGGAGAGCCACAAACTAAAAGGCTAGTGAGATTACATTTGTAAAATGTAATCATACTCATTTTTTTAATGAAAACACATCAGTGCTACAAACCAACCAGGTAAAAGGGTATGGGGGGGTAAACTCCACTAGAATGGGAAAGGGGGGGCTAAGATTCTATGGGAAAAGGGGATAAGCTAAGGGTTTTAAGCCCAAAGCAATATTTTATTAATATTCGTAAAAAATATGAAGTATAAACTATGGATATAAAATACATCCTAAGTTTTAAATTTGGAAACATGTCCCGTGTAGACCAAAGCTAGTTCCCAACATGACAAGTGTCAAGTTGGGAACATGCAAATATAACTAGGGTGGTTTATTTCTTTTGGCCATAATTCCATTATCATTCTTACAATCACTCTCTCCTACCAATCGTACTTCATGTTTCCATTACATGTACCAAGGAAATATTTGGAACTGGATTGAAGAGGCAGTTTTTTAGGCCTGTAGGACATTGAATAAGTGGGTTTTTAGGCCGGTGAGAATTCTCTCTAGATGATCGAAATACCGAGAATTGATTTCCAAATGTTCCAAGTTGAAACTATAGGGCTCTGATACTTCCTATCTCACCTGTTGTTGAAACCCCTGAAAGGAAGTGGACAGCTCAAGGATTGTTGAGTAGAGAAGTGGCACACTTCCTGGGTGGGACATGCATGTGGGAAATAAGGGACTGTAGGTTGTTAGTTTGAGTTGGAACCTAAGTCTAATTTTTATGTTGTCTATGTGACCTTAGACTAGTTAGGATTTCCTTTTCCCAGGTGGAGTTTTATCCCTAGCTCGGGGTGACCCACTACTGAAAGTTATGAGAAATGAAGTCTAAGGATGGCAGGAACGTGGAAGGTCTGCATGTAGTTGGTGTTATTTTTACCAAAGATAAGTGTCTATTGTATGTTAATTTATGTATTTTGATAATATTTATTCATTTTTATTCATGGGTTTTCTTATATATATATAGTTCTTATTGTACTGCATTAATATGTGCAATTACATAGAATTTTTGTTAATTAAATTAGTATCAAAGTTCATAATTTTTATGTGGCATTGCCCAACAGGGTTTTGGGGATGCTACACTATCGGTATGGACACTGGTATATTTAGGGACATTAGATATGTATGGGGAACCTCATCAAAGAAGGATTATCGAGAAGTTTAGCGATTACTTGGAGTAGGAGTCTTCTGATGGTGGAAAACCCCAAGTGGACAAGGACCGTCAGTTTGAGGGAGACATGTTCTTATTTAATCCTTGTTGTAGAATCATTGAGTAGCCCACCCGTTCGCGTGATCAATGGGTGATGGAAGCGACATTATCTATCATGTAGTTTGAAGTACTGATCTGATTAGGTTCATCGATTCTCTAAATCCAAATACCATTGGATATATGGAAACCATTCTATCAAATAATTCCTAATGGGACATAAATGTGGGTAAGGTAAACTATTTTTTCGATGGATAGAAATCTCAATTGACCACCAACCATTGATCTGGTGACGTAGATTGATCCTTGGTCATCCAATCAAGAATGTTTCGTTTTGTTAACCGCCCCCCCCCAACCTAGGGGTAACCAAGGAGATTTTTTCTCCAGGCCTGTGGGTAGTAAACATGGAGTCCTAAGAGCCAAGTGACCAACTGAGCCCACATTAAACAGAAAGATCCCCTTCTCTCCACCACACATCACCATTCATCATCATCAGTATAGCAATGTGTGCCACACTAGCCTAGCCTATAAAGGACAAAATATATTTCTTCATGAGGTAACAAGTATGGTTTCATGGTCAGTGTCAACTTAATATTTGAAGAATTTGAGCATGTTGCAAAGGGTCCTCTCTTGATTATGGAACATTTTCCTGGAAACTATACCTTTTTCCTTATTTCACCTTGGTGGTTGACATGGTTTCCTAGTAAGTGGGTCACCCTTGGGAAAAGGGTTTCTATTGGGGGGTCTCCTTGAAGGGCCATCGTACCATTCCCACTCATACTTACCACCTTCTACACATCTTCCCATATGTTTCCTCATATTTTTGTTTTTGGGTTCGATGGCCCCAAGAGGGGCTTGTACCTCATTTCATGGGAAGGAGTTGAAGGCCCAGAGGTGTTGTAGCTATCACTATAAAATTAAAAATCCATAATATATCCCTCTAGATGCTTGACATGAGGTGTTGAGAGAAATGAATTACTTCTCCATAAAAATGAACAACCTTTGAAAGAAAATAAACAAAAATATCCTGCTTGATGGGGGAATGCATTGTGGTGTCCTATAATTTCCATTGCACATGGAACTCAATGTGTTCTAACTTCAAGTGAAATTATTGTGCTCTTTTACTTTCCATTGCACGTAGTAGTAAATTTTTAGACCATACAAAATGAAAGGAAAATAAAGGGCTTTGAAAAATGTTGCATTACAAATGAAGGAATGCGCACGCTCCACACAGGCACCCACAAATAATACAATATGATCTCTTGATATGTCAAGAACCTCATGCCAAAAATTACTACCCCAATCCACCTCATACTCACTAGATGTCCTAGAGAGGGTATTCTTGGGAAACATTCCTTGATTTAGGGATTAGCCTACCCGATAGGGCACCATGACACCACTCCCATACCTAAATTTGGCAAAGTTTATAAGGTCTTTGAGAATTTTCTTAATTTGAAAAGGGGGGACTTAATGAAATTTTTTGGGTGATTATTTTATTAAATGTGGCTTACTTGGCATGATTCATATGACTTGTATACCCTTGGAGGGAATATTTTCTTGTCTTTGTAGGACCTTTCCTGGTGAAGGTATTCATGATCAAGGATCTAAGCCACTTGGACCTTCATAGGGGCACGAAATCCCACCAAATGGATGTTGTGCCCCACACATTGGAGGCCTACGATGATGAATGTTGTAACTTTACAGAAGTCTCTAGAACTTTGACAAGGCTTAGAAGCATGAAGGGGAGATGAAATTACCCTCCTATGCCCAAATGTCCCTCTTTTCGAGAATGATGTCATACTTTTGAGTGGACATTTTACCATTTTAGTGCACTTTGTGGAGTTGTGGGATTGAAGCCCCACTCTCTTGATTTGGGGATGACATGGCACATTTATAGCATGACATCCTAGCCTTTGGAGGCTTATATCCACACATGCCACCTTGGAGAGGAGTTTTATGGTCTTATGTCCCATCATTTTGTAGCATATGTAGGAAAAAAGAGAAAATTGATTTGCTAATTATACATTGTAACATTTGGATATGACCTAAAGTTAAGGTTTTAATGTAAAATTGGACAATGTGGACAAACACGACTTGGGTTTTCCTCATATAAATATGAGGAAATTCATTTTCATTTTATCGCAACTTTTCACTTGATAATGATACTTCTTGTACTGAAATTTCGACCCTCTTTGACAATTCATTATCTCTATTTATTTTCATGATGAATGAAACTCTTGTCTACTGGAGTAATAAAGTCTAGTGACTTCTCTTGATGGTGCTTTGGAAAATTATGGATGATATCTTGGTAGTAAGGGTTTATTTTCATGCTTTCTCTTGGATTTGGTAAGTAATTTATGTTATTATTTATTATCTTTCTTGTTTAAATTCAAGAAAAATATCGTAAACCCTAGTAGGAGTAAAATGGCTTACACCCTCCAACAAAATTTATTCTTATTTTCTATTGAAGGGATATAATGATTTATACAAGGAGTAAGAGGGATTACACCCTTGTTTCAAGTCTTATCTATGGTTTATTTCTCTAGGGAGTAAGAGGGATTACACCCTTGTTTCAAGTCTTATCTAGGGTTTATTTCTCTAGGGAGTAAGGGGATTTACACCCCTAAAATATCTTTTAAACCCTATTTTATCTTGGATCCCAAGTTAGATGATTTGGAAGGATTTGTTTTGGTTGTGTTATCACCATGACGATCATGCCTCAAATCTGAGTTTAAATTTAGCAGGTGACTAAATCAGTGTAGAGATATGGCGTTGTTTAGAGGCTTAGGTCATATATGGCGACAATATGGACAAATATAGCGGGAGCGTGAAGGAGGGAGTCCTACAGACCGTTGATATTGAGGCAAACCAAATCAAATGGTTGGGACCCATATCAGACGACAAAGCAACGTGGGACTTAACTAATCGAGGGCGGGCCAGGGAAAACCACCATGGTGTCATCCATAAACATGTGGCACCCTCAGAGATACATCGGGGTGAAAGGTTGTCTTCCTAAAACCATTTTCGCAAAAGCCTCGATGTCATGTGTTCTAATACATCAAATCAACGGCTCGTATAGGGGAAAGAAACGACTGGTCAAATCACCACACACCACTCGTTCAGGTACTTCACGACCATGAGATGTCAGGGGAATGCTGTCGGATACCGAACTCAAAGGCTAATCATTTTAAGTGGATTGCCTAAGCATGGTAAGTCAATGTGCCTGCAAGTAATCTTGTCAGTGATTAATGATTGGAACTTGATAACTACTGATATTCAAGTATGGGTGGCGTTATTCTGCTCCCAAAAATCATCATCCCATGCATAAGTGGAGTAATCTCAAGCTAGATCAATTTCTTCAGTTCTATAAATTTACGGGAGACAAAAATGTGGCTTCTGCAAGGTCGGAAGATATGGATAATGTCCATCGAACAATGTCCAGTGCAACGAGATTCTCAACTAAACCAATAAGTGAGAAAGAAATGTGGGTTGTGCAGATATTAGAAACCAAATTACATACAGAGTTCGCAAATGAATCAAAGTCGGGGGTCATATTAAAACCTATTATGAGGGACCTAGACATCAATTAACACGTGGATGAATCTACAAGCAGGCTGCGAGGAAGAAACAGAGCAAGTGACTAAAAACATAAATCAAAGCTGAGACGATGGAGAGCGTTGGAGAAAATCAACACGCTTGGTTGAGCACTCTGAAAGAAGAAATCGCCAAGATGAAATGAATTCTTAGGTAGGATCAAGTACATTCCAGCAAATTTTGGACAGATGGCGGCCCCAGGCATGACAGACCTATTTCTAATGGTCCCTTTAAAATAGGATAACTGTTATTATAAATCATTTCTTTTTGTAACTTATCTCTATTTTTAGAATTATGGGGAAGTCTAAACGTTTTGAATTCCATAAGTAATTCCCCTATATATGTGTTATCTTGAGAATATGAAATGATGGAGAAAAGAGGATCCTTCCCTCTATGCAATAAGACTTTTGTAAATTTTGGGACTGAATTGAATACATATGCAGAAGCATTTTGCATTGTTTGTGAAAAGATTCTAATGGCTATGATATGAGTTTTTTCCTCCTTCATTTTTTGTATTTCCCGTGTTCTTTAATTCCATTTTCATTTTCTTTTATTTAAATTGAAGAGTTAAAGGCCCATAATTCATCTTATGATGCTCTTGGCTTAAGGAATTTAAATTGTGTAATTGTCTTCTTAACTAATTCATAGTTCATTTTATTAATGATCTGATGAAGTTACTTGTTTTTCCCCTTTCCTTTTACACTTTGCAAATCTCAATTCACAACTCAGATTCATTGCCTCATTTATCATTTATCCTATGGAGAGTTCTACCTATTGATCATTATTTTCATTCACTTTCAGGATTTTGACTCCATAGCCCTCAGTGTCCCTCCTCTTCTTGGCCAACAACTTCATAAAAACCCCCCAAAACAAACCAAATATATCCACTGATTGCCATAGATATATAAAGTGACATGAGAGATCCCTCTCTGAGTTGAGAAGGATGGTGCCCAACTCTAAAGTAGGTTGAAACAGTTACCTCTGTCATTTTTATATTCAGTCGGAAAAAATTTACAGAGTGCTAACATTCTGGCGCCGTTACCGGGGACTAATTGAAAATTTTTCCCTGGGAAAGAATGACATGGTTGAGTCCTAAGGTCTGAGAGAAGAAGACACTTAGGCACATATTGGATGTATTCCTACTCTGGCGAATCCACACATCAAAAAATAAGTTTGAAGGTGATTCCATTGGTAGAAGAATCCATAAAATTTCAATTTTCACTGGTGACTCCACTCTCAGTGAAGAATCCAACTTTTAAAACATCATTGGTGACTCCACTCATAATACAGAATGCAGATCACAATATGCCATTGGAGACTTCACTCAAATTTTGAATACAGAATGTAGTTCAGAAGGTTCACTGAAAGACGATTGTAATGACCCTGCTTAAATAAATGTAAAGGATTATTAATTATAATTAAATTGATAATCTGATTGTCCTAAGATGTTAGCTAAACAATAATTATTTCTTATATAATATTAACTAATTAATTATCATTAATTATTTGTTCATAATTGTCAATGGTTAATTAATTATTAATCAACTCTTTAATTATGTGAGTAAAGAATTAATGGGATTAATAATTTAATATATTAATACTTATGTATACGGGAAGGGATAGGACATTAAATGTAAACATAAGATAAGATAAGATAATAAATACAAGGGGATAAGACAATAAAAAAATGGATAAGGAAATTAATGAAGGGAGGAGTCGGTGAAGGGGGATATGATGGGGGGAGAGCCTTACGGTGGAGGGCATTCTTTTGGGAGGATGATTTTTGATTTTAGGGAGGAATCATTTTGGAGGGGGACGAGAGCACTGGTTTATGGACATGGTTTTTCTGGTTCCGTGGGAGAGTTTTGCAAACTGTGAGCATCATTGCAGGGGGTACCGGGTTGCTCGGGGTTTTGGGCATGGGGGCTTGGATTCCTTTCGGTTTCCTGGAGCTAGGGAGACGGACAGGCTGCTCCTAGCTGGCTAGGTGGATAGTCGGTTTGGGCAGTGTCGGTCAGTGCATCATGCTAGGCAAGATAGCAGGGAAAGGGACAACCATATCGACGGGAATTAGCATCAGAAACAGGTATTTATTTGTGATTTGTTGAGTTATTTCCATGTTGTAGATAGATTTTAACTTATGCAGAATATTTATGCCTTTGAAATGAATGAATAATTTATGTAAGGCAATTATATGTTAATTGAATTTTAATTTTGTATTTAACTAAGCTGGGTCTCTACAATTGGTATCAAAGCGTCTTAGTTTGAAATCTAGGCCTATGGGCCAAGTTCCCAGCTCTAACTCCAGCTATGCTTAACCTGCAAACATAACACATAAATTTTAAAACAAATATAACAGTAATGTTGTAAACGACAGAGATCAAACTAACAATACATATATGAAGAAAATTGGATTTTTATTTAGTACTGAGTTGGCTGTTACAAATAGTAAACACTAAAAACACCCACAATTCCTTCCTATTACCACAACAAACAATGGTTGAATATGTAAATTGAATGTGACATATTAGCAATGAGGAATTCTGAGCTTGACCAGTGCACTTTCCTCCTGTTTAAATGACAGAGTATTTCTATTGTTTTACTACTAAAAATAAATAAATAACTAAATCTTATTTTCTAACTGCATTAAATATGTTTTGTGGATATTAGGCAGACCTTCTTCCATTTAAAAAGGGTACCAAACTCCTTTTAAAATAAGCAGTTGTACTCTAGGTCTGCTTAACAGAGTCAGTTCAATCCTAGCACAGTTCCTCTCATCTTGGTCCATATGTTATGGTATCCTCCCATAATGCCAAGTTCTATTGTCCTCTTGCGTTTTAGATATGTGAGTCCATAAAATAACCATGTAATCATGAATTCACATAACACGCTACATTAGCAGGACCTGAACTTTAAATTCTATCATGCAGTTCCAAGTTTAGTTTGCCCATTCTGACGTAATGAGAAGAATAGAATACCACTAGAAAAAAAAAAAGGATGTCTTGGTAACTGTAGCTTACTCGATCAGCCAACCACATATATTTATCTTAGTTGTTCAATCTTCTGAAAAAATTCTTGGCTTCTTGGCTTCAACATTTCCATAGCTAAGTATGGACGACCTATACTCTGAAAAGGAAACTAATAATTGCACAAAACTAATACTCTTAGGACAACTGTCTAAACATCACTTTTTGTGAGAAATTACAATGAAACATACCAGTCTGCTAGTATTAATTGCATAAAACATAATCGTAAGAGCCTCAGCATGAAAAAAATAAATTAAACATTTCTCAACATTGCCACATTCAAGCATTTTTCACCGAGAGAACATTCTACATTTCCACAAGCCATATATGCACCATGCAGTGGAGCAGATCAATTCGAATATCTTATTCAAATTTCCTGATCATTGCAAGATCATTAAGCATTCTCTCAATTCTTCCATCATCACATGCACGTCCCTTTGGCTGTAGCATAAAACAAAATTTGTCACTTAGAAACAATAACCAGTAGCATTAGAACTACTAAGAAACTATATAATATACATCTTGTCCCTTCAAAGATATAAAGGAAAAGAGAAATGAAGCGACTATGCAAATTGCAAATCAAAGATTATGCAAATCTCATGAGTTAATAGGATTCACAATTTAGAAATAATAAACATCCTTTTATCATAAAGAACAGGTAACTTTGGGCTTACCTTAAGGGATGGAACCATAAGGGATTCGTTACCTTTGGCCTAAGAACATGAAACTGGATTCGTTACCTTTGAAATATGTATCGTTAAATCAGATGCAAATCCCTGTACAGGACCTGCAGAATTTAAGCAATCAAGGATTTTAAATGAGCCTAAAGCGTTTGAAGACCCCCCACTTCTGGACCACCACCTCTTGTCTGGCATCTTTGACAATTCTAGAGCATGTAGTGAAGCTCCTAAGCCAGACCTTATATCAAGAGGTTGTAGCAAAAGAGAAAATAGCCAAGGCAAAGGGAGCAGTTCAAGATTGAGTTATAGAGTCCCAAGCAGTTCCAAAAAAAAAAATTCCCAATCATCCATTGGACCCCTCCGGTTCTGTTGATGCTCTTGCAGCATCTCTTTCCACTTATCCCACTAGACCCAAAATTCGTTGCTTCCATGAGGACCCCCTTCAGGTGGAATATTTGAGGATTCGGAGGATACCCTTTGGTCGGGTTGGGCCAATTTCGGGGCCTCCTCAATGTAGGAAGAAATGGCTGGTATAGCAGTGGGGGGGGGTTTCTACTCTCTCCCCGAAATATTTTAATCGCTGCTTGTTTCAGCCTGATCTTTTGCCTGCTGACCAAGCTTCGGGTAGTGACCTCTTCAGAACTAACACCCCAACAAACGAGTGGAGACTCTTTGCCCTTCTCCGTCATCACCAGGGAACACAGGCGATGGAAGATTTTCAGGTTGGTGATGCCAATCTTCCCCACTTCTTTATTGTGGCCCACAAACCCATTGATCACCTGCTTATTGAGCTCCAATCTCTCCAAGCCAAGAAGCAATTCTGAAGAAAAATCCTCATTTAAAAAAATTAGCACAATACTTTCCTGGACCAAAAGGCGTGACGTAGCACTACAAATCTGACCATTTGTCCAAAAACACCCAAACATTTCCCACTCAGTCGCTTTTTCAATGTCTACATCCTCGAAAAAAAGGATTGGGCTTTTCCCACCAAGCTCCAATGATACTGGCTTTATCACTTGTGCTACAACAGTCATAATGGCTCTACCAGTCGCAGTGCTTCCGGTAAATGCAACCTTATCCACATCGGGGTGCGCTGGCAATGGTGCACCAACTTCTAGGCCAAGCCCAGTAACAATGTTCAACACACCAGGAGGAAGCCCTATTTCCTTACATATTGAAGCTAGCTCCAAACATGTTACAAATGTGAGCTCTGAAGGCTTCAGTATGGCTCTGAAGAAAATCCCTCCTTCGACTCCTTCTGGGTAAGAATAATTAAGGGCCATAGTTCGTTCTAGCATAAATGAAGGAAACATTTGAAAATCAATCAATATATATTAATAAACCAAAAAAAAAACAAAAAAAACCCTGCAGGTGCAAACACCGAGCCTTTCCTCACAGCAGAGGGGCACCCAACAAAGCACCAACACCAACGCCAGCACAATACGTCCATACCCATATCCACCAGGCGCACACAACCACCAGGGAGAGCTCACAGGGGCAGACTGTGCTGCACAGTGTATAAAATTAAAAAGAAAAAAAAACCAGCTGACATTACAGTGCTATCACCCAAACCACGAGCCATCAAACGCTGAGAAGCCATGGGTAGAGCGGCTAGAGCAGGGAAAACCCTTACCAGAGTGCAGAGAAGGGAGGCGGTCGAATGATAGGCAAAGGAAGGGTTGGGCGCATGGAGTTAGGGTTAAGAAAGAGAGATGGCAGGTGTAGGGTTTTAGGGTTAGGTATGGAGAGTAAACGGGAAGGAGGGCGCACGTGGGCCTCATGCGAGGACCCACTGCCTGACTCTAGTTTATTTTTTATTTCATTTATTATTTTTAAATTTTTTTTGTTTCCTTATTTTATGTGTAACTTAGGTTAAATATTAAAAATTAATGTTTGATTTGTATTAAATATTAAATATTAAAAATAAATAAATAAAGTAAAATGAAAAAAAATCATTTTAATATATATCATTTGAAAAAAAATAAAAAATTAAACCTCCACAAAGTGGCACCCTTGGGAATGGAACTCGTGACCTATTGAAACCAAACCAAATGCTTCCATCAATAAGGGGGCCTCATACATCAATTTGGTGTTTGGCTAGGCTGTGACCTTAAATGAGATTATTATGAATATTATTATTATAAATAATTATGAAGCATAAGGTAATTAACACACATGTAAGTGTCATTAGTGTAGATATGTGCCTGATTTGCAGTATGTGTCATTATGTTGGTGAATCGATGAGTTCCCAAAATAGATGCATAGTGTGTCACGTCACATGAATGAAGAGAGCCCTAAATATTGAATTGTATCACCACCACCAACACATATGAGCTTTTTATTGAGTGTATTTCTTGGCATTACCTTGTGCTTATGTTTATGAGTGAGCTATGAAGATCACATGCACACACGTTATAACTTATAACTAACTTTGTTCTTGTCTTCCCAAATAGTGTGACTTGGGTAAAATAAATAAATTATGTTCAAGATTTGTTCCCATTTTCAGGTTTGGAATTATTAACCTGATAGGTGACAATAGTAAGGTGGTTTGAACAAACTACCACACAGGAGAGTGACATGCAATGTATAAGAGAGTGAGGTGCGGAAGTGGTGAATTCACATAAGGGCGTAATGTACATAGTGATGGTTATGGTGAGTATATGATGGCCTTGGGACTAGAGAACTCCAACCAAGGCTTAGTGCATGTCAGTGGGAAGTTACTGTAGCAGAAAAAAAAAAACTACAAGAGCAATACTTATCTGTTTGTATAGAGACAACATCCTCATAGAACATGTTGATTTTCTTACTACTTATCTAGAAATGAGAGAATAAGTTATGTGCCAAGAATAGTGTCCCAACCAAAGAAGAAAGGACAACATAGATGTTTTGCATGTCTTGCAACACGAACATTATCACAAGAGCATAGAGAGGCATTGAACAATTATTTGTCTAGTTGTAGTGATGAGTGACTAAGAGGACTGGTATACCAATTATTGAATGTCAGTGAGGTTAGATCGGGAGAGACAAGGGGTGGAAAGAAAGTAATACCCCACTCTTATATGAATAGTTGTACATGTTTCTAGAATTGAGGAATGATGGGGTGTGCCAGTAATTTTGTAAAAGAAGAAGGACAAATTCTTACGACTGTGTATAGACTACGGGACTTGAACCATGCTATAGTGAAAATAGGTACCCAATGCCGCGAATAGATGACCTTTTTGATCATATGAAAGGACCATCCATATTCTCAAAGATTGATTTGCGATCAGGGTATCATCAGTTAAGGATTAAGGAAGGTGATATCCCAAAAACTGCCTTCCGAACTCGGTTTGGACATTACGAGTTTGTTGTAGTACCTTGCAGATTGACCAATGCGCCAGCAGTATTCATGAGCCTCATGAACGACGTATTCCGGAAGTACTTAGACCATTTTGTACAAATATTTTTAGATGAAATCCTCATCTATTCCAAGAATGAAAGAGAACACGAGGAACACTTGCGAATAGTGTTGTCCTACCTTAGAGAGAACAAATTGTATGGGAAGCTGTCAAAGTGTTCCTTCTTCTAGAAAGAGATCCACTATTTGGGTCATATCATTTCCGGCGAAGGAATATCTGTGGACCCAGAAAAGGTAGAGGCCATTATGGAATGTCCAATGCTGAAAAAAAATGCCCATGAGGTGAGGAGCTTCATGGGGCTAGCAGGTTATTACTGGAGATTTGGAGAAGGATTCTAAAAAATAATGAAACCTGCCACCACCTTGCAATGCAAGGGGGTCAGGTATGAATGGACAAAAGAAGTGTGATAGTGCATTCATTGATATTAAGAGGTTACTAAATAGTGCGCCAATTCTACGAGTGCAGGATATGGAAAAAGGACTTCATAGTCTGCACGGATGCCTCG
>SNQJ01S0003314.1:189537-229581 GCA_010110895.2 Picea sitchensis
TTATTATTATAAATAATTATGAAGCATAAGGTAATTAACACACATGTAAGTGTCATTAGTGTAGATATGTGCCTGATTTGCAGTATGTGTCATTATGTTGGTGAATCGATGTGTTCCCAACATAGATGCATAGTGTGTCACATAACATGAATGAAGAGAGCCCTAAATATTGAATTTTATCACCACCACCAACACATATGAGATTTTTATTGAGTGTATTTCTTGGCATTACCTTGTGCTTATGTTTATGATTGAGTTATGAAGATCACATGCACACACGTTATAACTTATAACTAACTTTGTTCTTGTCTTCCCAAATAGTGTGACTTGGGTAAAAAAAAAATTATGTTCAACATTTGTTCCCGTTTTCAGGTTTGGAATTGGTTTGAACAAAGTACCACACAGGAGAGTGACTTGCAATGTAAAAGAGAGTGAGGTGTGGAAGTAGAATGCACATAAGGGAGTAATGTACATAGTGATGGTTATGATGAATAGATGAGGGCCTTGGGACTAGAGAACTCCAACCAAGGCTCAGTGCATGTCAGTGGGAAGTTACTGTAGCAGAAAAAAAAAAACTACAAAGAGCAATACTTATTTGTTTGTATAGATACAACATCCTCAAAGAACATGTTGATTTTATTATTACTTATCTAGAAATGAAAGAATAAGTAATGTGCCAAGAATAGTGTCCCAACCAAAGAAGAAAGGAGAGCATATATGTTTTGCATGTCTTGCAACAAGAACATTATCACAAGAGCACAGAGAGGCACTAAAAAATTATTTTTCTAGTTGTAGTGATGAGTGACTAAGAGGACTAGTATAACAATTACTGAATGTCAGTGAGGTTAGTTCGGGAGAGACAAGGGGTGGCAAGAAAGAAATACCCCGCTCTTATATGAATAGTTGTACATGTTTCTAGAATTGAGGAATGATGGAGTGCACCGGTAATTTTTGTAAATAAGAAGGACGAATCCTTACAACTGTGTATAGACTACGGGACTTGAACCGTGCTACATTTAAAAATAGGTAACCAATGTCGTGCATAGATGACCTTTTCGATTAGATGAAAGGAGTAGTTGTATTCTCAAAGATTTATTTGCGATCAGGGTATCATCAGTTAAGGATTAAGGAAGGTGATATCCCAAAAACTACCTTCCGAACTTGGTTTGGACATTACGAGTTTGTTGTAGTACCTTTCGGATTGACCAATGCGCCAACAGTATTCATGAGCCTCATGAACGACCTATTCCAGAAGTACTTAGACAATTTTATACAAATCGTTTTAGATGACATCCTCATCTATTCCAAGAATGAAACAGAACACGAGGAACACTTGCGAATAGTGTTGTCCTGCCTTAGAGAGAAACAATTGTATGGGAAGCTCTCGAAGTGTTCCTTCTTATAGAAAGAGATCCACTATTTGGGTCATATCATTTCCGGAGAAGGAATCTTTATGGACCCAGAAAAGGTAAAGGACATTATGGAATGGCCAATGCCAAAAAAATGCCCATGAGGTGAGGAGCTTCATGGGGCTAGCAGGTTATTACCAGAGATTTGGAGAAGGATTCTCAAAAATAGCGAAACCCGCCACCAGGTATGAATGGACAGAAGAAGTGTGATAGTGCATTCATTGAGCTTAAGAGGTTACTAACTAGTGCGCCAATTCTATGAGTGTCGGATATGGAAAAATGACTTCACAGTCTGCATGGATGCCTCGAAGCAAGGTGTGGAGGGGGGGGGCATGCTAATGCAGGATGGAGGAGTGATAGCCTATGCGTCAAGGAAGTTGAAGAAACACGAAGAGTCATACGTGACTCATGATTTAGAGTTGGCAGATGTAATGCCAGCTCTAAAACTTTGGAGGCACTATCTTGTGGGGTGAAACTTTGAACTTAAAACAAACCATCAAAGTTTAAAACATCTCTTCACTAAAAGAAATATGAATGTCAGGCAAAGGCGATGGAGTAAGTTTTGAGTGAGTACGATTTTGGGTATTCCATACATCAAGGGAAAGGAAAATATGGCCATAGATGGCTTGAGTAGGAGACCACGTATCTTCTCCTTGGTACCCTTAAAGGTAAATTTGATGGAATAAATGTTGACACAACTCCAAGGAGACAGTTGTTATTTAAGAGTGCTCATTTTATTTCGGTTAGAGACACTTATGATGTCACTGAGGTGGCACATATGTTTGTAAGCGAGGTAATCCATTTGCACAGGATACCTAAGAAGATCATTTCAGATAGGGACTCCAGATTCACTTCTAGGTTTTGGACAAGTTTACAGTCAGCATTGGGGACTCAATTGAACTCAAGAACAACTTATCATCCTGAAACAGATGGGAAAACAGAGAGAGTAAATCATGTCATGGAAGACATGCTTGGGATGTATGCCATGGATAATCAAACCCGGTGGGAGAAGTACTTACCTTTGGTAGAGTTTGCCTACAATAACAGTTTTCATAGTTCCATCGGAATGCCACCCTATGAAGCTTTGTATGGGAGGCCATGCAGAATGCCATTGAGTTAGAATAGACTAGAATACCAAGTAACAAATGGCTAGAATTGATTCAGGAGATGGAAGAATAGGTGACTCAGATCAGGCAGAGACTAAAGGAAGCACACGATAGGCAGAAAAGTTATGCGGATACACACCGGACCGACCGAAGTTATGGAGTGGGATACCAGGTTTTCATTTGTATCAAGCCTAATGAGAATACCATATGGTTCGGGAAGGGGACAAAGTTGTCACTTTGATTTATAGGACTGTTCAGAATCCAAGAGAAAATTTGACCCGTTGCCTATCATCTCGTACTACCACCCCACTTGCATAAAACTCATAATGTATTTCATATATTTGTTTTACGTCATTATGTTGTTGATGAATCACATAAACTAAATTGGAAGGAATTGCAAGTATCGGACATGGGAATCCTCATGGTAGAACCATTACGCATATTGGACCATAGAGTCTGACAGCTCAGGAATCATCTGGTAGACCAAGTTAAGGTCCAGTGGGACAAGTATAGACTAGGAGCTGCTGCTTGGGAAGATGCCGAGACACTACAACAAGACTATCTCTCACTTTTGACCACCTCGAGAATATATTTCTCGAAGGTACGGTGTATGTTACACCACCTTTTGACTTAGACAACCAGGATTACTTGAAACCTATATACTTTATTTTCTAGTCACAGTGAAACTATTAAATGATACACTTAAAATTTAAAATGTATGAACTTTTATGAATGTTTAAATGTTATTGATGATGATGCATGTAATGCAATCTACTATGAGAATGTAAATTGTATGAATGATTAAATGATATTCATAATGATGTATATGATGCGACATATTGTGAGAATGTGAATTTTATGAAGGATAAATGCTATTAGAATGATGTTGGATATGATGCAATCTATTTTGGTAAATGACAATCTTATGAATGGGTGTCGAAATTGAATTATGGGATATTATGAGATCTATTTCTAACAGGAAAACTTTGATGATAATTTATCGGTACAAGGATACCAAATTGAAATGATGATAGTATGCAATTACATGATAATAATGCATAGAAATGTATGAGTTTATGTTACAGACTAATCTACAGGTTATGGGCTATGAAATAGCCAAGGGATAATGATGATGAAAGTGGATATCAAGACCACTAACCAAGAAACATTATGCTATGAATATTGTATGTGGAATTTATATTGGTTTGGATGCATTGCTATGATATGTGGACCAGTGCATGATTTCAGGTGATGACACTGCCAAAAACTGAATAAACGATGAAAAAAACCCCAGCAACACGGTGCCACTATGTATTCCATTGTAGGGTGTGGACCCTAGTCCCCTTAGGAGGGGTGGAGGCATTTCCCACCGTGTATCCTCCATTGTAGGGTGTGGACCCTAGTTATGATTAGGAGGGGTGGAGGCATTTTCCACTGTGTATCCTTCGAAACCTGAAGTCATAGGAGGACGGTGTTAGTTTACGCTCCCCTAGATGTGTGATGATGACTGTGAGTTTCTTGCTGGGGAAGCTTGGTCGAGATAGTGACACTTTCGCTTACAGGTTCTATTTGGAGTTAGGTCAATATAGTTGACTCTCCAAGATAGTCCAGCAGAGGAAGGATAGGAATGGAGATGGAAGTAGGTTAGGGAGGAAGGATGATAGAAATAGTTGAGAGAGTATGGAGATTTGTCTGATGGTGGAATTTAATGTTTTTCCTTCAAAAAAAAAAAAAAAAAGAAAGAAATGTGTATATATGAATATTCGTAATTACGTAACTAAACCAGAGTTGTCTAAATACAATTGTTGAACTAGATAATAGCAATTAAAGAATTTCTGAAACAACTGATTGGTTTGTTGTCTTTTATAAAAGACTAGTCTTGCTGACTGGATTGGATGCCTACATAAATTACTAAAGGATGGTAGTTTTGATTATTAGTACATGCATGAGACTTGTATGTACTAGCTACACATACATTTCTTGTACATATACACTAGTATGTATGAGTTTTCTTGACTTACTTACTGATAGTGTCGGTTAGTTGTTATGAATGTGTGAACCATGTTTCTTTTCCTTTGTACCAAAAGATACCTTAACTTCGGGACGAAGTTTCCTAAAGGGTGGGTGTATGTAACGACCCAGCTTAAACAAATGTAAAGGATTATTAATTATAATGAAATTGATAATCTGATTGTCCTAAGATGTTAGCTAAACAATAATTATTTCTTATATAATATTAACTAATTAATTACCATTAATTATTTGTTCATAATTGTCAATGGTTAATTAATTATTAATCAACCCTTTAATTATGTGAGTAAAGAATTAATTGGGTTAATAATTTAATTTATTAAAACTTACGTATATGAAGGGGATGACAAACATTAAATAAAAGGATAAGAAACATTAAATAAAAGAGACAAGACATTAAATAAGAGGATAAGGTAATGAATGTAGGGATAAGGAATTTAATGAAAGGAAGATTCGGTGAAGGGGGATATGACAGGGGGAGAGCCTTACGGTAGGGGGCATTCTTTTGGGAGGAGGCTTTTGATTTTTGGGGGAAGAATTTTGGAGGGGGGACGAGAGCACTGGTTTCTGGGCATGGTTTTTCTGGTTCTGTGGGAGAGTTTTGCAGACTGTGAGCATCATTGCAGGGGGCACCGGGTTGCTCGGGGTTTTGGGCACGAGGGCCAGGATTCCTATCGGTTTCCTGGAGCTAGGGAGCCGGACAGGCTACTCCTAGCTGGTTGGGAGGATAGTCGGTTTGGGCAGTGTTGGTCAGTGCATCAGGCTAGGCAAGACAACAACAAGGCAACAGGGAAGGGACAACCATATCGACGGGAACTAGCATAAGAAACACGTATTTATTTGTGATTTGTTGAGTTATTTCCATGTAGTAGATAGATTTTAACTTATGCAGAATATTTATTCTTTTGAAGTGAATGAATAATTTACGTAAGGCAATTATATGTTAATTGAATTAAAATTTTGTATTTAATTATTATATGTTAATTGAATTAAAATTTTGTATTTAATTAAGTTGGGTCTCTACAGTGAAAGCCAACATAAACTCCCTGAAGTTGGGAAATTATTCAAAGTTGGCATCTCGCTATTTTGGGCCATTTGAAATCCTAGAGAGGATTGGTCGAGTAGCTTATATGATTGCATTGTCTGCATCTATGTCTATTCATAATGTATTCCATGTATCCTTGCTAAATAAATATATACATGATGCTAATCATGTTATTGATTGGAATGTGATTCAGGTGGAGCAAGAAGGCATTTTTCAAGTGCGTCTGGTGCACATTCTGGACCGGAAAATCAAACAGCTCCGGAATCGAGCCATAGGTCTTGTAAAGGTCCAATGGACCTGGTACGGTCATGAGGATGCTACTCGCGAGCATGAGGATGCAATGCGGGCAGAATACCCACATATTTTTGAGGATTTTGAAATTTAGTTGTACATGGGTACATGATGCACTGAGGACAGTGCATTAAAAAGGGGAGGGAATTGTAATATCCCTGAGGCTAAACCCAATTGCAAATGTAAATACAAATGTACATAAGTTGGTGAGTTGATTTGATATTATTTTGGTATGCACATTTCATGGCATAGTGCGTGCATGTATTGCACAGTAAAATGAGGAAGTGTGCACATTCCGGGATACCGCACAAAACATCTTAAGTGTGCGCCATGTAGAGCCCAGGGTGCCTTGTGTATATGATATGTTTTATAGGTTGGTGAGCGAGTATTATAAGCTAGGATGCTTATGTTTTGATTAGGTCAGAGAGCCTATATGTTAAAGATCAGTGCGCTTATTTTTGTACATATCTCATATTTAATATAAAATGCATCGTTGCACGTAGACCAACCATGATAAAAGAGACGGGGGACTAAACTCCACTAGTTAGGGAAATGGAAGGGTCTAAGTTAAGGAATATTATATTGATATTTATTAAATCATAAAGTATGGATACTTGTGTTATCCTAAGTTCTCAGTGATAGCCAAGTGGGCCAAAGTAGCTTCCAACATGACAAGTGTCAAGTTGGGGGCATGCATACATATCGTTGGACTTAGTTCATTTCAGGGGACTCTCCATCATTCAGACCATCATCTTTCCCCTGATTCATCCATCACTGAGATATACAGTCAATCATCCTGGATTATTGGCGGCCATTGAGCTATCACTTGTATCTTCATGACTTTACCTACACCCATATCCAAAGCCTTATGTTGGGTAACTGTTAGCTTGGGAGCGGGATTGAAGACGCGTGTTGTTAGGCCCGTGAGATATTGAAAAGGCAAGTTTTCAGGCCCGTGAGCAATTCTCTGGGTGAGATAATTGTTGGGGATTGATTTCCCAAAGGTGTTGAACTACAACTACATGGCTCTGAGACTTCCTATCTGGCATGTTGTTGAAGCCCTGGAAGGGAAGTGAGGCAACCGAGGGATTGTTCAGCAGATAAGGGGCACACTTCCTTGGGTGGAACAGGCATGTGGGGAATGAGGGACTGTAGGTTGTTAGTTGAATGAGCACCCGAGACGAAGTCTTTCTTGTTGTTTATGAGCCTTTAGCCTGGTCAAGAAACCTTTAACCCGGGTGGAGTTTAATCCTAGCTCAGGGGTGACTCACAGTTGAGAGTGATGAACAGTGTGGTCTAAGGATGGGAGGTTCGTGAAAGATTTGCACGCAGTTGGTGATATTCTCACAAAGATAAGTGTCAATTGTGTGATTAATTTACATGTTGCATTGTTATTCACGTGTTATTTGTATGGGTTTATCCAATGTGTGATTATAGATGTATGTATGCTTATGGGTATTGCATGTATATGTTTACTTCTATTTCAGTGTGAATTCATGCTTTTACATACTGTATTTGTGTGTTCACGTTTTATATATATTAAGCTTCCGCAAGAATTATGTGTGTGCATATGTTTTAATTGAATGCAAATAGAAAATTATATGAGACATAACTTAGTTAGGATGTTAAGTATGTTACAGTACCTTCCGCACAGAGAACGGATGTGTTCTCTGATGTAACCTAACCCGACATAAATGGTCGGGGAAGTTACAAATTGGTATTTAAGCATGAAGGAGTGTTCACGAGTAACATGGTCTGAGTAACATGGTCTGACCTGTTCAAGGGTGACAGTTTCATAGCTAAGTAAAGCGTCTAAAGAATGGCACAGTTTCATAGCTAAGTAAAGCGTCTAAAGAATGGCACAATTTCATAGCTAAGTAAAGCGTCCAAAAAATGACATGTCCCACCCGTAAAGTGTCTAAAGAATGACATGTCCCACCCGGTGTGAGGCCGGGGATGTTACACCTGATATAGTTGGCGTCCAAAAATGGGAAAAGCTTTTGATATATACTTTTTTAACATAGATGAAAAATAAATAAATCGTATAAACAAAATTATACATAATAATGAATAATGATTCTTCCCACTACATTCTTAATTAGGAGTAATATTCATGGTTTTACCATGCATATTTTTTTTCCAATTAATATCTTTATTTAATCATGAGTATTACTCATGATTTTACCATGTATATTTGTTTTCCAACTAATATCTTAATCCATGACTCTGCGTTGTATGATGCTTTGTTTTTCATTGTTAAGAATAGTGGCACTAGATATGGATAGGAAGAATATGATTAGAATATCGTATCTCTATGATTAGAAGAAAGATGAAGGGACATCGGGCAAGGAGAATACGAAGGGATAACCTAAACATATTTTATATGTAAACCCATAGAAAGCAGAGCTGCAAGAACGTCCACTCCGTCGCCATGGCTGATTCTTCACTGATCCCTGGTATTCTTGATCACATTGTGGAGGCGGAAATAATCCCGCTCTTGCCATGGCACACCCGACCCCTTCTGAAGGCTTTGAGCATACCCTGGACGAACGCGTTAAACGCAATTGGAGTACAAGGCGGAAAGAGATTAGACCCCATTGGGGAACGCATTGCTAGAGTAACCCGTTTGAAGCAGCCGCTTGAATGCCGTCTTGCAGTGGAATATCATCGTACGTATCGACACAGGTACTCAGAGCTCTTCATTCTTCCGTGATCATTGGATTCATAGTTTAATTATTTCTCTATTTATTTCATTCTTCCGAAAAACGTTTTAAATTTTATAGGCGAAATGTGGACATAGAACCCGGCTATATCGTGAAACTTTTCGATGGGTCAGTGGAGAAACGTCGCCCCTATCAGAGGACGCGGGCCTGACACACTCAGAAGTTCCGACGCGGGAAATGTTGTGGGAGTGGTTGACGGAAGGGTGTATTATGGTGAACGCCTGCCTGGCCCGACCATGGGTTTATGGCAATGGGAAGGAGTATGTAGACGTTGGCAGAGGTTTATGGCAATGGGAAGAAGTATGTAGACGTGAAGATGACCGCGATCGCGGTTTATGGAACATATGCAGGTCAAGCTGGGTCGGAGGCGACGTTTATGTATATCGCAGATGTAGCAGAGAGAATTTTTATTTGAATATAATAAAGATACCTGCATGGGAAGAAATAACTGATCGGGCACCCGGCGAAGATCTTCTCTACATATGTACTCTCCGGGGAACATACTTTATTTCTTTGGGGCAGTTTCTTACAAACAACACTAGAGCATGGAACAATAGCACTGTCGAAGCTAACTTTGGGGGCAATCTGAATGTTGAGAAAAATGTTCTGCTCGTAGGTATGATTTGACCAAGACAAATGAACGTTGGATAAGAGCTGGATCGATGTTATCGCCAGCTGATCCTGTATTTCTATGGACTTAGTGTGTTGAATACGATGACCTAGGTGAGAAGCAGTTGTGGATATATATTTGCTCGCATAGAGGAGGTGTGGATTTCAACCTGTGTAAAGAGGTTATGTGAAGGAGGATTGATTCGCAAGGTTTGGGATGACATCGTGCTCCCTGACGGAGAAGTAGAATGTGAACTTGTTAACCGCACACCTCTTGACCAACCCATTGAACCTATTTCTGTCCGTAGGTTACACGGCTTTCACAGGAGCGACTCAACTAATTTTGAGGACATACCCTGCGTTAATCTGCCTAATTAGCCATTCTGTTTTTGAAGGCGAGAGGCTCTGATGAGAAACGCTGATGTTACTAGTGAAAACATATCATTAATTTAGTCATATAAATACGAATTTTTTGTTACAAATTTATATATCTTGGAAAGTTAACATACAATTAAACAATTAAGGAATTGTTTATAAGTAAAATATTAAACTGTCCTCTGAATTTTTTTTTTTTTTTTTTTTAAGGATAAAATGTGTTTCTAGAGCTTTTTATTGTTTATATTAGAAGTGAAAATATATCTTAAATTTAATCATATAAACCAGAGTTGCATGGAAAATGTTCCAAAGTTTATAAGTTGAACAACTTCTCAAATGTTCCAAAGTTTATAAACAACATAGATTTTTGAGATATAATGCGTTTCTTGATCTTTTTATTATTGTTGGTAGAGAGAAGAAAACGTTCTAAAGTTTATACGTTGAACAACTTCTCAAATGTTCCAAAGTTTATAAACAACATAGATTTTGCAAATATAATGTGTTTCTTGAGTTTTTTTTTATTGATTGTATATATATATATAAATAGATAGTAAATTTATTGATATAAACAAAGAAGTTAATTAGGAAATATATGTTGAATAATCAATATAAGTAAAGGCATAGGTAACAAATAGTCTTTTATCAAAAGATAATACATATAATAAACAAGAATAGTATTATTCTTTATGCATGCAAAGAGGACAATGATAAGAATAAAGAAAAAATATTTAGAAATAAGTAAAAATATTTAGCATAAAACTTTGTAAAAAATAAGAAAAAAAGTAAAGTGTTTAATGTGGAGTAAAACTTAAGAAATAAGTGAATGTTCAATGAGAAATGTAAAGTGTTTGAAGTAAAAACATTTGTGATAAAATTTTGTAAGAATGAGAAAAAAGATAAAGTGTTCAATGAGGAGGTTGCATATTATGGAAGCAATGTAAATAAGTGAATTATTCAATGGGGAGACTAGGATGTGCCAGAAGCAATGCAAAATATTTGGAGGCTAGGATGGTGACCAATGTGGGAAGTAAAATGGATACAATGAAATGACAATTAGCTTGTCTCAGAAGCAATGTAAAGTAGCTTGTCTCAAAAGCAATGTAAAGTGTACAGAGGATAGGATGTGCATGAACTAGTGAAAAGTGTCCACATGTTAGAATTGTAGAAAGAAAAGTAGATAGGGATCTCCACACAAGAGATGATGTTTGCAGAGAACCTTAGAAAAGAGTAAGTAAATTTTTATCTATGTCAATGTTCCTCAACTTTATTTGTGACCGGGTATAAATTATGAAACCATTTTACATATATTATTTACTAAATTAAAATTTGTTTTATATACTTAAAAATTTAAATTTTTTAAATTTATTGTAATGACAAAAACCTTGTTTTTCTATATATATAATTTTATAATTGAACCTTTCAAAATTTTGGTTACATATGTTGTAGAAGTAGATGTCCAGTAGCACTCACAAAAATAAGAAATAAGTTGAAATATAGGTTACAAAGTCTATTATGAGAAATAGTCGATGTGCCTTGTGAGGGTCTATGATTGAATTGATGTTTTGTGCTTTTTTTCTCTACTTAAGTTATTGACTCTGCATTTGAAAATTAATATTAAGATCACGACATCTTTATTTCAAGATGTGAAATAAGCACGATGCAATGTAAAGTGTGCAGAGATTAAGATGCCCTGGAAGAAATGTAAAGTGGGGTATAGCTCCCTCACAACATATATTCTTTGTGCACAATATTGAAATTCACAATATCATGTCAAGAACCGATTACTAGTATGATTTCTTCGTTAGGAAAAGATCAGAAAAGAAATTGTCTAGAGCACAGAAGATATGAAAGACACTACAAAAGAAGAGGAATTCTCAAACTTCCAACTTAATAGAAAAAAGGTTTTTTTTTTTAAATGAGAATGGTAAAGAAGACAATGCATAGAGATATGTTAGTGTTTAAGTATTGAAGACACCACATTTTAAGTATTAAATCCTCTTACATTTTTTTAAGCAAATAAATAGAAAAGTGTAAATGTTTATCGTACATAGAATTAAAACAAAACATTCATAAGGAAAGAAATTATTGGTAAAGGATCGGGCTCTATTCTATTCATTATTCACTATATGATCAAATATTTATAAATCGTATCATAAAGGTCAAAATAATATTTGTCTAATGAAATTAAATAGAGTCATACTTAGAGAACTTAACATGATATTTCATTGAAAAATCATAAAGAATGAACACATAATTGAAAATTCAGTTTGAGATGTAATGAATGTAATTGAAAGATCACGAAAGACAGATGTAATGAATGTTTCACATACCAAGAAGGAAAACTATTGTTGATTTGTATTTAAGTGGTTGACTATGCATTTGAAAAATTATACTAATATCATAGCATATCTATCGCAAGATGCCAAAGTAGGGTGAGGGGAATAAAAATTTGGGAAATAAATTATAGAACAACACATTTTTTAGAATAAGTCTTTGTATTCTGTAGAAGTGAATTATGTGGAGAAAAAGGACATTCGTGAAGTTGTCAAAGATTCGCACATAAAATCGAGTAAAAATAAGTGTGCACACAATTAAATAATGTATGTAATTGAAAGATCACGGAAGATAGATGTAATGAATGCTTCAAATGCCAAGAAGGAAATGTATTGTTGATTTGTATTTAAGTCGTTGACTATGCATTTGAAAAATTATACTAATATCATAGCATATCGATCGCAAGATGCCAAAGCAGGGTGAGGGGAATAAAAATTTGGGAAAGAAATTATAGAACACTTTTTTTTGATTAAGTATTTGTATTCTACAGAAGTGAATTATATGGAGAAAAAGGACATTTGCGAAGTTGTCAAAGCTTCACACATAAAATCGAGTAAAAATAAGTGTGCACACAATTAAATAATGTATGTAATTGAAATATCACAGAAGACAGATCTAATGAATGCTTCACATACCGAGAAGGAAATGTATTGTTGATTTGTATTTAAGTCATTGACTATGCATTTGAAAAATTATACTAATATAATAGCATATCTATCGCAAGATGCCAAAGCAGGGTGAGGGGAATAAAAATTTGGGAAAGAAATTATAGAAGAACACATTTTTTTGATTAAGTCTTTGTATTTTGCAGAAGTGAATTATGTGGAGAAAAAGGACATTTGCAAAGTTGTCGAAGCTTCGCACATACAAATAAAGTAAAACTAAGTGTGCACAAGTTATGATATGCGATAATAAAATGAGGTAAAGTTCTTCACACAAAAGATCACATTTAGCATAGAGTGTAAGGAAATAGATTTAATGCAATAAGAACAATAATATTCAACAAGTACGAGTGGAACAAACAAGTAATGAGAAAACAAATCCCAACAATAATACCTTTATTGAAAGAAATCAATGTTCACTTGCCTCTCCAAGGGGGAAACCTCTAGAAGAGCAGGGCTCTATTACAATAATTTATCAATACAAGGATTTCTCATGCCTCCTACTCTTATTTATACTAATTATATGGTCTAAAGTAAATTCTAGAGGAATATATTTATAGAAGCATAGGATTGTATTAAGTCTTCTTACATTAGACCTGTTCACATTGTTAAGTAGGAATTATTAACTAATGTCGAACTTTATTGAATAGAAAATATATTATTCTACCTACATGAGGATGTTGATGCAAAATCAAGACCAGGTTTCTGAACAATTACCAAAAGAAAGTATCGTTGTATTCTAGGAACGATATCATTTTCATGCTTCCACAAAGGAAGGAAGTCTCACCCAAAGCATATACAAGAATTGTAGTATTAAGGGAGTTATAAAGAACACGGCATGAGATATTGCTCTACTCTAATCATATTCATAGATTAACCCTTTGAGGTAATTTGTGACAATATTCAAATCTTAACTAGATAAGAAGAAGAAAATATGCAATAGAAACATAGATCCATTCACAATAGAGACAAATAACGATAAAAGAATTTTTTTATGGCCCTAAATCACACTAATTCATTACGGCCCTAAATCACACTATTTCATTAAATTGCAGCAACGCAAAGATGTCATACTCTTAGTTCTAACAAATTTCTTCCAAAAATATGTACATATTCAATACATTGTCTTTCTCATCAAAATCTAACCCCTCATGACTCGTTATAGACTCAAAACCTACGACAGGTGCAACAATGGTGCCAACAAAGACTACCACAATACTCAAAAATAATAAGATAATGAATAATCCAAACATAATAATAACACTAATAACAACACCTAATAGTCAAAACAATTTCATTTTCTCTTTCCCTTTACATTTCTCTTTTATTTATACTTTCACTTATTTCATAAATTCTATTGACTAAATCAAATCCTCTCTTCTTCACTTCATGTATTCCTTTCTTTCCTCTCATGGTATTGTGTCTTTCACCATCATCTAGACTTCCTTCTTTCATAGGATGCATTTGAAGCTTTTCGTTGCTTCTAGACATCCAACTGGCACATAATGTTTTATCAAAACTGAGTCTTTATCAAAACGGAGGCCCCAAGGGGCCCTGACCACAACTATTGAATCATCCTAAGTCAACCTTTAGTTTCTTTCCCGGGGCCTTCCTCAAATGAAGGGTCCAACTCCAATTCAATCTTGAGTGCATTTTGGAATAATCTGTCATAATTCTCTAAACTATCTTGCCATTTCTGTGCCAAAATAGAATCTCCCACAACAAATTATTATGTTGCAACAACATTTGGTTCCACACAATTCGTAGCAAGAAGAGTCTACCACTCTATGTCTCCAAAAAAATAAAATTGGTGCATCTGTACATACGCAAATTGAACTGTAGGTTTGAATCCACAAAGTTCCTTCTTGGTAGTTTTGGCAGATTGAAACATTTCATCAAGCTTATTGTTAGCTTCTTGAATTTCCACAAACTTAGACTACTATGCAATAGGATTTGTTAGATCATGTTCTTCTGTATTCATCTACTGAATCTAGACTCTAAATTCTTCCACTGGATTAATCCTTCTTTCCAACAGACCAACCCAATCATTAACCATACTAAAATTTGTACTACATTCACCAGTCTATTCATGCATGGAGGATCTATTAGCATGCCCTTCCATGTCTACTTGTGTGATATTATCGAGCATAGATTTGGGTTTCTCTTTCTCTTTCAACCGATTTGTTTCAATTTTCTATTGTAGAGTGTCCATTTTCTTGACCAACTGGGACCATGCATTTGCCATAAATTCAACATGTTGCAATGGGGAAAAATGAGTAATGTATTTTGGAAGTTGAGGAGAAACATTCCAAAACTTAGGCCAAACTTCAACCAACTTTCCAACAACAACATCAAATGTTGATTTAACTTTCCTTCGAAAACTGTTTGCTTGATCTCTATCCTCGGATACTGCTACTAAGTCCTGATGCAATTTTTGCATCTACTGTGTGAACTCTTCATTGTCCTGTTCTATGGAAATATTTCACTGCTCGATCTGGGCAGTTGAGGCATGCTTTATGTTCAACAGTTTTGGGGTTGAACATCCTATAAAGTATTCCCTAGTGAGGGATTGATCCATCGACACCCTCGAGTCAAGTGGTTTTCCATTTGAAATTAGGCTCTCTAAAATGATAAGGGTGTTGGCACCATCAGGACCTGGAGAAGTAGCTTGGAAACTTCATGCGAGTCTCTCTTAAAAATCCTAGGGAAGAAAGGAGACAACGTATATTCCCCCTAGACATAGTTGTACGATTGCGCAACATTTCTTAGGATCTTGAAGTAAGGGTGTCACTTGTTCCTAGATAGAGCTCGTGTTATGGGATGAAGTGGATTCTTCTTGGATTTCCATAGGGTTTTGTGAAGAATATGGACTTGATTGATTCTTCGCCTCTACATATTTCTCTATGTCCATATTGAGGATAGTTTCTTGAGGAAGGGGGATATTTATGTGCAGAACATGATATGAAGGAAATGGGACATGGACAATACTTATGTTGGTTTCATGTGATAGATCAACAGACTCAAGCTTAGTTGTTTTGTTATCAATACAAATGGGGGATGGTGAGATGACTGGTGGAATAGTCACAGTGGGGTAGTTTGCGGTGGAATGGTCTCTTCATCAATGAGGGTGGGATGAGTTTCAGAAATAGTAACTACAATGCCATTGATGATGGTAATAATGAGGAATTTGGATGGAACAAAGGAAAAAACTCATTTCTGTGGAGGAAGTGAAGCAATTGCAATGACACAAGTGATGTTAGGGGGAGTAGTAAATGAAGATGGGGAAATGGTGTGAGGTTTCTTGGTGGGGATTGAAAAAGTAGTCTCAAATACCTCTATGAACTCCTTACCTATGAATATAGAAGTATCAAGAATTGATGGAAATTACATAAAATCATGAACAAAAATTATTAAATCTTCCTCTTCCTCTTCTAAATCTCAAGGAGTTTGTTGTATTTTCTCTACTTCGCTAGAACTGGGAACATTGGTAGTAGATGGGGCCTCCCACTATGAAATCAAGGACAAGTGATAGGATATGCCTGAGGTATTTTCACCCTCTTTACACCAGACCATGAACAAACCTCCATGTCCAATACATATTCATCAAGATAATATGGAAGAGGGGGGGTGTGAAACTTCTCAATATGTGTAGCTCGTGGCCTCACAAAGGTGTAATCCATGTTCATTCCAAATGAAATTTTTCTCATGTGTAGGTTGAGAAATTCCCACGGAATCCTCATGCATTGGGTGGCATTGATTAATTCGTTGTACCATTGCAGGAAAGCAAAATCGTTGAATGATACATTTGTGGCATTTGTTCTTGCTTCCTAGGGCTTAAACCTCATAGCTATTTGGTTTTCTAGATTCATTGTTGGCTCCCTCCCTTATGGTGGCTTCCATTTCCACATGGTGAATGCAACTAAGATATATCCATAAATGAAGTATCCATCCCTCTCATGCATATCCATGCAAGCATGTGGTATCTTGAGCAGTCAATAAATACTTGCAACAGTTCATTGGTGCTCCCTGCACACAAAAATCAACAATTGTTAGAGCATCCAGTATGCACTCTCCCTTGGAATAGTTCGCCATCACTTTTACCACAATCAAATAGCATGTTTAGATAACTAGGATTTTCGTGATTGGCTCCATGAGGGATCGATGACCTCCACGCCTAGTACCAAAATTATCATATAAGTTGAGGTCTGCCTTCTTCTGGCCATGCTTCCCTAAAACTTGGAATCCCTTTGTGACATCTTCTCTCTCCATTGAAAGACATGTCAATTGATGGATATACAAAACATGGATTGGATATTCTTGTTCCAGCCACAATGAGCCATTGTGCACCCGACTAATTATAAACTTGGTGCAACCAACCATTTCGACAGCGGTACCAAAGACGGGTAAATCCCACATGTTATTTATAGTTGAATCCCTTAGAAGAACATAGGAAATATTACATTGTACATCCACCTCTCTAGAAGGTAGCGGAAAATAGTCCATGTATACATCAAACTTCATCTTGAGAAACAAGCCCCCATCTAAAAAATTGATGTCAAGGAACTAATTCTCATTAACTTTACCCTATAGATTGCCCAAAATATCAACTTGCAAATCATGGATATCCATAGGAACAACAATATTCGGAAGTGCACCCTGAGTAGTAGTGGAACAAACAATGACTAAACACATGTGTTGATACCCAAATATAATCGTAGGACAAGAACGTGGATGTGTACTCATAGAATTACTAGCGGGCTCTAGAGTTGAATATTCATACAAGCAAACAAAACACAATGACTTGTTATAAACAGTCGTGTAAGAGGTGATGCAGAATGGGTATTAAAAAATGGCATTAAGAGAATATCACATAATTAAGAAACATCGAGAGTATATATGACCAATATATTCGACAAAATACATAAATGATTTGGGCAATAAAGATCACAATTACCAATACAGATTCGACATGGAATGATATGTTGGAAATCAATTAACTCATTGGAGGCTACCTGGAAACATAATGGAAAACTTTCTAACATAAGTTACTCTTACTAACAGAGACTAGATGGTGACAGGAAAGTATGGTTGCATTCAATTGACAATGTGAAAAGAGACATGACAGTAATTAAAAAAACAGAAGATATTGAATTCGGAAAAGTTTTGACGTAAACTTCTGAGACCACAATGATATAACTAGGACTTAACTAACTAAGAATGAGAACTAGACTCTACAACCTGTTATCCCCGATATCCAGGGATAACTAGGAGATCATGTCTCAAGGCCCACAGGTCCTAGACATGGAGTACCGAGAGCGAGATTGACCTGAGCATGGCCCTGGAGGGCCCATATTTCTTCTTCTTCGCCATATTTGTCCTTTCAGCAGTAGTAGCTTCCATCACCACCGGCTTGGACTTGCATCAGAGAGGAATCTTGCTCCATGAGGTAATTGGTCCAAGGTATCATGGTATGTGTCATGTTTGATCGTTATAACCTTCCTATATATGCATTAGGTTTCTTTCATTTCTAATGACTGCTTGGATCTTACACTAATCCACTTGACCATTGATGGGGTGATTGATGGGGTGACTTAGCAAGTTGATATTCATGGTTTTTGGTTAGCCACCAAGGGGGATTTGCAGAGCCATCGTCCGCTCCCACCATTTTATCATATTTACATCTTATACCCCGCACATCCATCCCATTCCCCTAGTCCAGCCATTAGGATGACCTTTGAGGGTTACACTTTGTCTTGTGGGAAGAAGGGGCTACGGGACCAGGGGGTAAAAGAAGTTGGTAAAAGATAAAAGCTATAGGAAATAAAACCTAGAGATGTTTTAACCAGGGGATCCCTGAGAAGGCAATAAAAATCCTCTCGATAAGAAACTAAAGGGACCCTAAGAAAAATAATAAAACAAGACCTAACCAAGAGGATGGGAGGTCTCGTCACGAGCCAGCCCATTATGTTCATAGGTATCCAACAGTATGACATTTCCATCATATGATCACCATGCCAGGGAAGTGACCTTTGGTTGCATGGACAAAGGAACGGGGGTCTCATCACGAGCCAACCTTATCATCTGTGCAAAGATAACAGTGGGTAACACTGTCAACTTTGGTCACCAAGCCAAGGTAGTGTCCTCTGGTAAGACCTTGAAGTAAAAAAGAAAGAAAAGCAATAAAATAAAAAGATAAAGGCAGTAAAGGGCTTGGAAAAAATGCATCCATGACGGGTACAACTCGCCTCCTACAAAGGCACCCACAGACAACACCTGCCCTTGGTCTTACTGTCACTGGACATCCCTAAAACCATATCACCTCATAAAACATGGCTTGAATGATCCTCTGAGGAAACTTTCCATCTCTTGTGGGTGTTAGCCCAATAGGTTGTTCTATCGGTTTCTTCAGCTTTGTATAGTAGATCTGTGTAATATCTTTGAGCTCTTAGATGATATGTTAGGGATTTCATGCATGTATTTGATAACTTTAATGATGAAATATGGTTTGTATTGCTATTATCCTGAGGATTGATGATCCCATGGAGGGCATAGTCTTTGATGTGCAGGACCATACCCGACGGACAGGTACCAGTGGACTGGTACACATGGGGATATGATTAGTTCGAACCTCAATGGGGCTGATGAGCCCATCAGATGGTTGCTGGGATGGCATAGGCAGGACAACGTTGTGATGATCCCTTGCATGAAGAAGAAGAAGGACGTCCTCACCCAGGACGCTTTGGCAGAACCCGGCCTAGGGGGATCATCCACTGCAGATGAGATGATTGCTTTTGATGGACAAGACGTCACCCAGGGCAACCTGGACATTTTCTGGAGGATGTGGCAGTGTGTTGGGAACATTTAACATGTGTGGCAACTTCGAGGAGCCTTAGAAGGGCCAACATTTTGCCTTTTGGATGCTGATCTTGCCCAAAAAGGGCCAACGTCCCCCTCAAAGGGGCCTGATGTCTCCCTTTTATCTCATTATTTTGACATTTTAGCATTTAATGTGACAAATAGTGTAACTATTGTTAGTCAGCCTTGTCAGTTGTTTTAATGACCTATTTTTGTAATTAAAGGTCATAATATTGGTATAAATAGAGGACGTTGAGCCTCATTTTGAACATAACACAACTCACTCTCTTGTGAGAGGATATTTTTTTAGTCTTTTGTCTTGGTATTGGCTCTTGGAGTTGAGGTGCTACACTTGAGGAGGATCTTCTTTGGCATGTTTATGGTGTTTTCTATCATTTGGAAGGTTTACAACTAGGGTTTGATAAGCTCTTCATTGATTTGTAAGTGTATTTTTCATGCAAAACTTCTTGATTGAATGGTTGTAGGTTAAATATCTTACATTTATGGTTACATTGCTATTATTATGCTTAATCATTGAAACCCTAGGTAGCAAGCACACAAGTAGGTCCTTGCTTCATGTCCCCATGATAGAAGACTTATTTAGCCATTGATTAAGGAGAACCTAGCCTAGCCATTTCTACACTAGTTCCCCTTTTTTTGAGTTAGTTTCTTAACATAAGTTGAAGAAGGAAGATGTCCTAGGCCTAATTAAGTTTACACCTAGGGTTCTGACCTTTAGGGTTTAAAAATCCATGGCCCTACAACACTTTTCATCCCTATATTTATGTTTTGAAGTTAGCCATTTTTTGACAAAGAGTTTTAAGGAAAGAGGGAGGAGCATGAGGCCTTGATTAAGCAACACCGGAATGAGCCTCCTCCCCTTAGGGTTTTGAGTTTGTGGCCCTGCCATTGCAGCACTAGAAAGCCTAACCTTCTTGTCCTTAAATTTAGATTCTCCCGAGACTTTAGCCTTGCTCCTTGACTCCATTTACCCTAAGGCACTAGTCTAGAACTCCAACGTTGAGTCTATTGTGTTAAAACAACCTTTTCAAACTTCTTAAATTTGAAACCCTAACTAACCCTAGTGATTTACTAACCCTAATTTTATGATGATGTCTTGCCTCTTTTGAACTCTTGCTTGGTATTAAAGTTGCGGCTAGGTCATCTAATGATAGACATAGAAGTGTTGAGTGTTTTCATTGTCTTGTTTTGCAAAATGTCCACCTCTTTGACTACTAAACTAACCTAGAATAAAGATGACATCACCCTTAGTAGGCTTGACGCAACAACATTATATGTGAGCATATTTAATGCGTTGTGATAATCCAAGGATTTATTTTATACATTGAATGCTATTATCATTTTGTATTTATTGAAGAAGTAATATTATAAGTCATAGCCTTTATTGCAATCATTGACTTCGTCAATAATTACTTTTATTTATGCTCATGTGTATTTCATATTGATAGTCATTGACAATTGAAGCATTAACCACTATTTTCATGTATTAGTTTTATTGTTGCCTTGTCTCACAAACAGGTGCTTCTATTGTGGTTCATCTTCTTCTTGACTATCTTCCTGGCAGTAATCTGTGAAGGGAAAACCGATTTTGACCTTTGATCTTTAATCTCTTGACCCTTTTCCTTTCAATACCCTAGATTACTAGGGACGTCTCCCTTGGGATTAGCCACCCTGAATAGAAAGATCCCCCCATCGAGGTGAAAGTGGGTGGGGAAGCTCCTGTTACGCCAGTTTGACCTTTACTTTTAAGCTACCTGACCTAGACTACAAACTGAGCGATAACATTTTGGTGCCATTGCCGGGGAACACTGAGTCAACCTTCCTCAATGACAAACCTTTGGTGAGCCTTGCCTCAGAAGTCCTTTCTTACAAGCTTACCTGGCGACTCCACTACCTTTTTCTCCCTATTCTTTGGTATTTTCAAGAAAACTATCTGGCGACTCCATTGATGACGAAGCCAACAATGAATTCACAATGGGACCCAAGAAACTACAGACCTTTAGATATGAGTAAAATCCCGGGATATCCCAGAAAAATGGCTCCTCTCTATGAGGATTTCCTCCCTCGATTTGTTGGCATCAATGGAGAATGTATCGAGTCTCACATGAGAAGATTTTGGGGTTTCTTTCAATACTTCCCTGTCAGTGACGAGGCTGAAGACTTGGTGATGAAACTCTTCTCTACCTCCCTGCATGGAGAGGCCAGAAGATGGTATGATAACCTTCCAGCTGCCAGCATCACTTCTATGGAACTTTTTGAAAAAGTTATCTTTGCAAACTGGACCATGAAAATAGAAGATATACAATCATTGCTGAAAGCGCTTGAAGGCATAAAACAAACAGAGTCTGAGATTGTCAGAGCTTTCTGTGCTAGGTTCCAGATGTTTCTTTACCAGATTCCTCGAGGCCATCGTCCTGAAGACAAATACCTCGTCTACCTCTATACTAATGGACTTCAGGGACATTTGAGTTTCCTTCTAAATAAGAAAAATACAAAAACATTTGCAGAAGCTCACAACATGGCCATTCAAATTGAAAAGAGTCTTTTCATGACCAGGACTGATGCCATGGACACTCTCATCTTGATAAAACTAGTCTCCCATGGAAACTTTGTTGAAGATACGTAAGAGAGAGGGGAACAAGTTTTCAACCAGCAGAATGAAGACATGGCTGAGGAGATGGAACCTGAGAAAAATGACGAAGTATCAATGCGTACCCCTCCCTCTGATGAAGCAATCCAAGAGACATTTTCTCCTGCACAACAAAAAGAAGAAGAGGTTAGTTGCGTTCCATGTCAAGATGCCGATGACACCTTTTCCCGTGATTCAAAAAATAAAGGAGAAAAGAAATATTTGAACAAAGTTGACGACCCTTGTTGTGCAATTGAAGATGAAGAGGTAGCCCATGAGGATGAAACAATGACACATGTTGAAAACATCGAGCTCCTCGAAGTTCCTGCGTAGCAAGAAACAGTAAGTTACCCTCCTATCTTAGTTTCTGATAATGCTTTACCTTGTGAGGAAAGGGAGGAGGAGGATGAATTTTCAAATGATTCAAACCCTGCATGCTATGACACATATACTGACACTATTGATAACATTGAGGATTTCATACATGTTGGGATACGTAGGTGGGATATAGTTGGTTATGACTTGGATCCCATCTATGACACTAAGAGTCATCTTCAGACGTTTCCCTTGCAATTACCACGACAGGTTACTTTCGACCAGTGGCAACAAGGAGATGAGGTTTTCACTTGTACCATTCAAAGGACCAAGGATGACCTAGTGCCTTATTTTCTCGATGATTTTCAGTCATACCTTGAGGACTTTTATGACTGTTCTTCTGAGCATTTGGACTTATTTTGTGAAGATGATTGCCAACCACCATTGTGCTCAGATTTTAATACAAGTGAGGACATTGTTTGCCTAAAGAGGGTTTCTCACGACTTTCCACCCCAACCACTTGTTATTACTTTGCCTTGCTTTTCCATTAGAGGTGTAGTTGGGAAATACCTTTTTTATGTTGATTTTCCTCCTGGGAAAACCCTAGACTCCAAGGGTTGGTTGGGTAATGCTAGCTCCAATCAGTTTTTCAACCTTCCCTTGATAGTTTGCCAGTCGTATGCTAAATCTTTGTTGATTCTTTCCTTGACTCTGGAGTGTGAGGATGTCCTAGGTAACCAGTTTGTAGGCCCTTTGAGTCGGTTTTCTGAACCTTGTTTTTCGCAAAATCCTTTCTTGGATAGAATCGAGTACTTTTCTCAAAGATGGACTTGGCAGGATTTTGTCCCTCCCACCCGCCTCCATGAGTTAGATTCTGACTTTTCCAATGATATTATATATATTCTAACTCATGACATGTTTGTTCTTGATATATCACTATTTTGGTTTATGATGAAGCACAAAGGCAGGTATCGAGGAACGTTATTGGATTGGCTTCATTAGTTGTTTGACTACACCAACATCCATCCAATAGGTAAGTACAAGTAAGTATTTTACTTTCCATTTACATTTGTGATTATTGCATATACATGTATTGTGTTGCGGGGTGGAAATACCACCCCACCTTTTGCTGATGATGTTTTCTTGTCAAGTGAGAGAAGGTCTACAGGTTTATGCCAGATATTGCTGAGGTTCTCATGCGCTCTACAGTTAGCACATGTCCCCAATTTGGAGCCAGATGTTATCCCCTATATCCAGGGATAACTTGGAGATCATGTCTCGAGGCCCACAGGTCCTAGACATGGAGTACCAAGAGTGGGATTGACCTGAGCATGGCCCTGGAGGGCCCATATTTCTTCTTCTTCACCAGATTTGTCCTTTCAGTAGCAGTAGCTTCCATCACCACCGGCTTGGACTTGCATCGGAGAGGACTCTTGCTCCATGAGGTAATTGGTCCAAGGTATCATGGTATGTGTCATGTTTGATCGTTATAACCTTCCTATATATGCATTAGGTTCCTTTCATTTCTGATGACTGCTTGGATATTACACTAATCCACTTGACCATTGTTGGGGTGATTGATGGGGTGACTTATCAAGTTGATATTCATGTGTTTTGGTTAGACACCAAGGGGGATTTGCAGAGCCATCGTCCGCTCCCACCATTTTATCATATTTACATCTTATACCCCGCACATCCATCCCATTCCCCTAGTCCAGCCATTAGGATGACCTTTGAGGGTTACACTTTGTCTTGTGGGAAGAAGGGGCTAACGGACCAGGGGGTAAAAGCAGCTGGTAAAAGATAAAATCCATAGGAAATGAAACCTAGAGATGTTTCACCCAGGGGATCCCCGAGAGGGCAATAAAAAGCCTCTCGATAAGAAACTAAAGGGACCCTAAGAAAAATAATAAAACAAGACCTAACCAAGAGGATGGGAGGTCTCATCATGAGCCATCCCATTATGTTCATAGGTATCCAGCAGTATGACATTTCCACCATCTGGTCACCACGCCAGGGCAATGACCTTTGGTTGCATGGCCAACGGAAAGGGGGTCTCATCACGAGCCAGCCTTATCATTTCTGCGAAGATACCAGTGGGTAACACTGTCAGCTCTGGTCACCAAGCCAAGGTAGTGTCCTCTGGTCAGACCTTGAAGTAAAAAAGAAAGAAAAGAAATAAAATAAAAAGATAAAGGCAATAAAGGGCTTGGAAAAAATACATCCATGATGGGTACAACTCGCCTCCTACAAAGGCACCCACAGACAACACCTCCCCTTGGTATTACTATGACTGGACATCCCTAAAACCATATCACCTCATAAAACATGGCTTGAATGATCTTCTGAGGAAACTTTCCATCTCTTGTGGGTGTTAGCCCAATAGGTTGTTCTGTCGGTTTCTTCATCTTTGTCTAGTAGATCTGTGTAAGATCTTTGAGCTCTTAGATGATATGTTAGGGATTTCATGCATGTATTTGATAACGTTAATGATGAAATATGGTTTGCATTGCTATGATCATGAGGATTGATGAGCCCATGGAGGGCGTAGTCTTTGATGTGCAGGACCATACCCGGTGGATAGGTACCAGTGGACCGGTACACATGGGGATATGATTAGTTCGGACCTCCATGGGGCTGAAGAGCCCATCAGATGGTTGCTGGGATGGCAGAGGCAAGAAAACGTTGTGATGAGTCATTGCATGAAGAATAAGAAGGATGTCCTCACCCATGACGCTTTGGCAGAACCCGGCCTAGGGGGATCACCCACCACAGATGAGATGATGGCTTTTGATGGACAGGATGCCACCCAGGGCAGGCTGGACGTTTTCTGGAGGATGTGGCAGTGTGCTGGGATCATTTGGCATGTGTGGCAGCTTGCAGGAGCCCTAGAAGGGCCAACGTTTTGCCTTTTGGATGTTGATCTTGCCCAAAAAGGGCAAATGTCCCCCTCAGAGGGGCCTGACGTCTCCCTTTTAGCTCATAATTTTGACATTTTAACATTTAATGTGACAAATAATGTAACTATTGTTAGTCAGCCTTGTCGGTTGTTTTAATGACCTATTTTTGTAATTAAAGGTCATAATATTGGTATAAATAGAGGACGTTGAGCCTCATTTTGAACATAACACAACTCACTCTCTTGTGAGAGGATATTTTTTTAGTCTTTTGTCTTTGTATTGGCTCTTGGAGTTGAGGCACTACAATTGAGGAGGATCATCTTTGGCATGTTTATGGTGTTTTCTATCATTTGGAAGGCTTACAACTAGGGTTTGATAAGCTCTTCATTGATTTGTAAGTGTATTTTTCATGCAAAACTTCTTGATTGAATGGTTGTAGGTTAAATATATTACATTTATGGTTACATTGTTATTATTATGCTTAATCATTGAAACCTTAGGTAGCAAGCACACAAGTAGGTCCTTGCTTCATGTCCCCGTGATAGAAGACTTATTTAGCCATTGATTAAGGAGAACCTAGCCTAGCCATTGCTACACTAGTTCCCCTTTTTCTGAGTTAGTTTCTTAACATAAGTTGAAGAAGGAAGACGTCCTAGGCCTAATTAAGTTTACACCTAGGGTTTTTTTGACCTTTGGGTTTGAAAGCCTTGGCCCTACAACACCTTTCAGCCCTAGATTTTATATGTTTTGAAGCTAGCCATTTTTGTAAAGAGTTTTGAAGAGGGAGGCAGGGCACTTTGCTTAAGAACACTGCAGAATGGGCCTCCTCCCCTTGGGGTTTTTGACTTTGTGGCCCTGCCATTGTAACACTAGAAAGCCTAACCTTCTTGTCCCTAAATTTAGATTCTCTGAGACTTTAGCCCTGCTCCTTGACTCCATTTACCCTAAGGCCTAGTCTAATATTGCAACGTTGAGAGTCTTGTGTGTTAAACAATTCTTCCAAACTCTTTAAATTTGGAAACCCTAACTAACCCTAGCAGTTTACTAACCCTAATTTTTGGAAGTGGCGTCTTGCCTCTTTTGGACTCTTGCTTGGTATTAAAGTTGTGGCTAGGTCATCTAATGATAGACATAGAGTGTTGAGGTGTGGTGGCGATGAGTAAAACATCCACCTCTTTGCCTACTAAACTAACCTAGAATAAAGCTGACGTCATCTCTAGTATAGTGACGCAGCAATTTTTGTATGTGAGCATATGATTATATTTAATGCGTTGTGATAATTGAGTTGATTTTGTACATTGATGCTATTATCATTTTGTATTTATTGGAAAGAAATGTGTTGTAAGCCATAAGCCTTTATTCACGATCATTGACTTAGTCAATAATTTACTTTATTTATGCTCATGTATTTCATATTGGTAGTCATTGACAATTGAAGCATTAACCACTATTTGCATGTAGTAGTTTTATTGTTGCCTTGTCTATGAGGTGCTTCTATTGTGGTTCATCTTCTTCTTGACTATCTTCTGGCGATGTCACATGGGGAAAACCTATTTTGACATTTGAGCTTTAATCTCTTGACCCTTTTCCTTTCAATACCCCAAATTACTAGGGGCGTCTCCCTTGGGATTAGCCACCACAGAATACCCCAAATTACTAGGGACGTCTCCCTTGGGATTAGCCACCCTGAATAGAAAGAGCCCCCCATCGAGGTGACAGTGGGTGGGGAAGCTCCTGTTACGCCAGTTTGACCTTTACTTTTAAGCTACCTGACCTAGACTACAAACAGAGCGATAACAAGACCGAGTGACATGTGGACCTTTATTGATAGAATAGTATTGAATAGAAACAAAAATAAATCCTATTTACTTTATTCACTCCATGTGACAGCAGTGCAGAGGAAATTTATTTAATGAGCAGAAATATGGCGCTTCAGGTGTATGTCGTTCACCCATCCCGGATAAAGAACACCATCTAGATGCATTGGTCTAACAAATCTTGACTCTCAAATTGCTACAACTACAAATTTTCCAAGACAATGCATATGTAACTTTCTAGTATGATTTTGATACTTGATTTCATATAAAAAAGCTTCTTCACCTTGTGAAAAATTCTTGGTTTTAATATGCCCATCATTCCAAGATTTATGCCTTGCCTTTTCCACTGTCTGATGAACATATGCTAAAAATATTGCTTCATCCAAGTCTAACAACTTCGCGACTTTTTCTACTACTGATTCATCATTTATCATATGAGTTAACTATGCAATATACATACTAGGGTTGATGAATCTGGATGATACTACTTCTTCTTTCCCATACACTAGTTGGAAAGAAATAAAGTTGTGTAACTTATTGGTAGTGGTTAAATATGCCCAAAGAAGAACATGAACTCAATCATCCCAGTCATCTCAATTATCACAACAAAAGTTAGTCAACCTATTCTCTATAATCTTATTGGATGCTTCCACCATTCCACTGGCTTATGGATGATAAGCACTACTCTTGTGATGTTGGATAAAAAGTTACCAAGTAATAGTGGAAATTGTCTCACTGATGAAACTAGATCCTTGATCACTGGTTAAGATTTTAGGACACCCAAACTGAGCAATAATGTTCTCAAATATGAAACTTCCTACTGTGTCTGTAGAACAATCCTTAAAGGGTTCTACCTCATCCCTAATGAGTCAAGTAATTTGTTGCAATGATAATATATCATTCCTTATAATGTCTAGTTGATTAATTGATAGGTCCTATGAAGCCAATGAGCCACTTTTCAAAATCTTGCAGTGCCTGAACAAGATGTAAGGTAAACATGTCTCCGTTTCATGGCTTACCGACCTTAAGAAATACATTGTCTATCAAATTACATGTCTAATTTCTGGACATTAAATCATCAACCCGAGGGTGTAACATTAGAGATTCCAACACTGTATATGCACAGATTAGAACATGAATGACTACTTAATATGTGAGAAATAACATTCTCAACTTGATTAAATGAAACTATACTGCTAGGATATCAAAATAAACTCATTCATTGGCCAAGAAAACAAGAAAGTTCTCCACTATCACTAGCTACAATATTTCACTCAAGAAAATATTCATCATTCATGTATGCAATTCTTAGACCAAATCTTATTCCCACATTCAATTGACACTATTCTTGAATTTGCAAAAGCAAACAAGGCATGTAAAAGGCTATTCTATTTCACACACTAGTAATTGCAAAAGGAAAAGGAGATGATATCCATTGGGTAAGAATGAAGTGTTTTCAAGGGAACAGGTTATGTTTCTTTCACTGTGAGGTACACAACATTTGCATGACATAATCTGATGCAGCCCCCTACCCTCTTGGGGTTCTGCAACCTCCGGTTCAAGGATCTTTCAATATTTTGAGTCAGATCAAATCTTCGGGATCCATATTGAACCCAAAACAATCATACATAGGCCCCGTTTACTCCTTAGGCACAGGTCCTGTGATACCCACACCCTCTGTCTGCGCTCTTCGGGTGCTCTTCATTTTGCGGGTGCTAGCTCCTTTTCACTAGTCCCTTTCTTCATAAGGCCCTGGGTTGTGTCTTTGTGAAAATGAGCGATTGTGAGAGCGAGAAAGAGTGGTTTAAGTCCAACCCACTTTTCACCCCGCAATTCACCTCCAACTACCACATATCCCTTTATTAAAACTGTGGCTAAAATTGCAGCCCGCTTTGAGATTTTTATCCTCTGAGCAAGTTCTGGCCATGCAATCCATCTCGTATGTCGATCTCTGACCCCTTGATGATAATCCACGATCAACGGATGCGCTCTAATCTCTTTTTCCCACCTTCCTTCCTCCTTCCACGCGTGATCCCATATCTCCACGATCTGTCCACACGTAGCTCCCTTCCAAATCAATGGCTACGACTGATTCTGGATTTTCGTCCTTCAGGAGTTTCAACTCTCAACTTTTCTTTCCACTGTATGGAAATCTTCCAGAGTGGAATATCTTTCAAAACATCTCCCTTAAAATATGAGGCAAAGGTCTCCTCGTTGAGTCCGGCCTTCGGGAATCTCAGTTCTCAAACTCTCATTTCTTTCGGAGAGATTTCTCTGAACTGACATATCGTCTTCCATGTGTCCTCCTCAATAGACAGTTATGCTCCCGCTTTGGGACTTTAGCCCCCTCAACCAAATAAAAGGTCCTTCGACCTCCTCCTCGATCAACGATCGATATCTCCTTCGAGATTTTAGCGCTTTCACCCTCTATTTTCCTCCAGAGTTCTCCATACCCGGAAGTCCAGATCTGGCACCATGCGTCCACTTCCAGATCAACGAATTTCGCCCGCTTCAGGACTTCGGCCTTCGACGATATCAAATCTAAACCACCACAAATCTTTGGAGTGAATCCTTTCAGAGTGTTGGATCCTATGACACCTGTCCTCCCTGATCCAATGGTTTTCCAACAGAGTGAATCTTTTTCCCCCATGTATCCCCTCGCAGATCAAGGATCCATGTCCTTTGGGATCTATAGCCCTGAATGCTTCGGGGTTCGACGCTTGGGGATATTCTGAAGCACAACTTCTTAGAAACCCCAGAGTACGATCCTTCTAAGTTCACGATCTAGTGAAACCTTTCCAACCCAGATCAACAACTCCTAGCTACTTCGGTTGTTCGGGCTTCGGTGATCTCAAACTTTCATCCTTCAAGTTCTCTCAAAGTTTTTTCACCCAAAGTTCATGATCTTTCACCACGTCCCCTTATGGATATGATGGTCCATATTCTCTTTGGCTCTTTGGTGCTTCGACTATTCGGGCTTCGGGAGTTTCAAACTCCTATGCACTTGTTTCTCCCGTAGTGCTTTCACCTGAAACACATGATCTTTTGACGAGTGTCTCCCCCTTGATCTGATGGCCTCTATCTTCTTCGGGTCTTTGGATTTCAGGAGTTTCAAATCCTTCCCACTCATTCCTCCCAGAGTGATTTCACCCAAAAAATTAGATCTTTCGCCACCTATCACCCTAGACGATGGACGATCCCTTTTCACTTCGAGACTTCGGGAATTTGATGAGTCCACTCTCCTGTGCACACAAGGGTTAAGTCATGTGCACTTACCTTAGGATCCAATGGTTGTTGGACCTCTGCACTCAGATCCAACGGATTAGGTTTGTTCCTCTCATCTGCACTTCCTTCATTCATTGGATGTAGATCTAACAATCGAGGCTCCTTTCTACAATCGATCTGACGATTGTTGTCGCTCCTCCTCATGAGATTTTGACTTCTTCTGCCTTGGAATATTTTTTAAGTGTTCAAAGGCTTTGACCTTTGAACTTTTTGCTGCAAACTCGACTATCTGGGTCTCGCTTGCACTCTTGAACATGTTGTCTCTTTTGAGATTTAGGACTTAGAATAAGTTCTCTTGCCACGCACTCCTTGCGTTTTCTATTCTGAGATTTTCGATATACTCAATGTCCTAAGTGTTTATTTCCTTATGTTTCCTTCCAAATGAAAACTTTGTGCCCTCCTAGAAACCTTCCTCTCAATGCACACATTGCATAGCTTTTCCACAGAGTGTTCAACAACTCTATGAGTATCTTCCTCTGATAATGTTCTCCTTGAACTTGAAAAGAGTTCTCTCTGTGCACACTTGCACTTATGCTGATGAAGGTTCAATGATATCTCTCTCGATCTTCTCTAAGGTTAACTCACCCCTATCAATGCACTCCTTGTAGACAAATGTGCACTCCTTGCACTCGGAAATCAAAGATGAGAAACAATTGAAACTTATACAACACTTTGCAGCTCATACATTCAAAACATGAATAACATATAAAAGCATAACAATGAAAACAAATACATAAACACACCATGAATAGTAAAAAATCATTTTCTATTATCTTTCTATGTCAACAAATATGTTCTTACAAAAACTAGACTGCAACAGAGTCCCAGTTCTTTCTCCTATTCTAGCTCTATCCTGATTTTGGCTTCTAAGACCTCTCTCTCTCTCTCTCTCTTCTTTACAAAAGAGGGATCTACGAGGTTATCCTCTTCACTTCCTTAGTGCCATCACTATATCAGTTAAGACACCATACTCCTATGGCTTCATCACATAAATGATGATCTAGAACTGACTACGATCTAGACCTGTTTACACTCAACTATTTAAGGACACTCTTGTTAGAAAAACATGACAGTGTAACAATAAAATAAAACAAATGTGGAAACAAAACACAGAAGATACACAATACAATAGAGACACAGATTTACGTGGTTCACCCAGTGTGTGCTACGTCCACCAGAGAAATTTCCAGGTCATTCCTTTATTATTATCCAGGATATGAAGTGATACAACATACAACAAACTCGTTGTGAAAATGGTGAGATGACCTGTAGATAACATACCTTAGAAAGCATCATCAAAATAATTTATCCTCCCTTGAATTTTAGTCTTCTTTACTTCACATTCCCTCTGAAATTAGGCTAAGATGTCCTTTGTTTACCTCAGTCACTTGTATATATTCAATATACTCAAGTGTCATTAAAAATGAGAGACATTTTTCTCTTATTATACTTTCATGTAGCTTCTTCAAGGGATTACCTTCTAACCATGTTAACTCACTTTCCTTATTTTAGGGCTAACCTACTTCTAACCACTTGTCCACTTAGTAATTTATCCATTAAATTGATTATTTAAACATTTTATTTTGTATCCACTTTGATTTATAGTACACTCATCACTTCACTTTATTATTTAAATTACCTTATAACCATCTTAACTCACTTTCCATATTTTAGGGCTAACCCACTTCTAACCACTTGTCCACTTAGTAATTTCTCCATTAACTTTATTATTTAAATAATTTCTTTTGTATCAACTTTGACTTATAGTACACTCATCACTTCACTTTATTATTTAAATAATTTTTTCTTTGCAACCACTTTGACTACTTTGATCCTTTGGGGCTTCTAGATGACTCACGAGGGTTCTCCAACTTCACATGGCCATAACTCTCTAACCGTGGGGAGTTATGTGACGTTCCACATACCACCAAAAATGGCATGAGATGTACTATCCATATAGAATATTATTATATGCAAATGTATCAAAACACATGCCATTATCCATCAAGCAAACTTGGGTCCATTACCCAAACCATTGTGCTACCGTAATTCGCTATCAGACTTTCTTCAAGCGTTGACATCAATGACAACCAACCCAATTAATCAACAATGAGTTTAGTGTTGATAAGGGGAAAGGAAAATTTGATCCCTGAACTAGCAATACCAGTACTTTTTTGCAGATCCCCCAATTCCTGGATGAGAACATCTCTTCGGGTCGAACGCTAGGACCTTCTGCTAACAAATAGAAGAGATAGGGATTTCTTTTCTCTAGTTTGAAAATTTTTTCAGGGAAAATGAGTTAATTCCCAATCATAAACACTCAAAACAAAACCCCGGAGGCCGTGCTAAATAGAACTCACTCTTTGAGTATACTTGTGATTCTAGATCTCTTAGCAGAGGAGAAATCAAATTGAGAAAACACGTACGCAACTTCTCATTTTTTGTTGCAATAACATTTGAATGATATTTGAATTCAAACTCAAATCACCATTGAATGAATGTTCGAGATGGAGTACCATGTTTTGGAATGAGGTGAGTTAGGTCCTCTCCAATAACTTCATGACTTCCTTCATGCCTTAAAAAAAATCTCAAACACCACTTTATACAGGGGCCATTTCTAATTTGTATCGGATTCAGTAAACTAGAGGCCTCAACTTTCTATTGACTTGATTTCTTACCAATTGTAATACCCATAGGTCGAAGCCCAATTGTAAATATAATGTAATTGTACATATAGGTTGGTGAGCCAGGATGCTTTGGCGCCAAAGTGGATTTGTATGTATGTTTTTTGAGGTCAGAGTGCCTGTGTGGTTATTAGGCTTGAGAGCCAGAAGATAAAATGCTAGTGAACCTATATTTGTAAAATGTAATCACTCTCAATTTTTAATGAAAACACATCATTGTTGCAAACCCACTAGGTAAAAGAGTATGGGGGTGTAAATTCCACTAGAATGGAAAAATAGGGGCTAAAATTCTAAGATTAAGGGGCTAAGCTAAGGGGGCTTAATCCTAAAGGAATAATTTATTAATATTCATAAAGTTTAAAGTTTAAAATATATGGATATAGAATATATCGTAAGTTCCAAATTGTGAAACGTATTCCATGTGGACTTAAGCTAGTTCCCAACATGACAAGGGCTAAGTTGGGAACATGCAAGTATAATTGGGGGGATTTAGTTCATTTGTTCATCATTCTATTAACATTCTCCCTTCATTACTCTGTTGTCATCCATACCATGTTGTTGCCATCACCTGTACATGTACCAAGGAAATATTTGGAGTTGTAGGATACTAGTAACATGAAAATTCGGATGAAGAGATGGGTTTTCAGGGCCGTGGTATATTGAAGAAGCAGGTTTTCAGGCCAGTGAGCATTCTCTCCAAGTGAGTGAACTGCTGGGAATTGATTCCCAAGGTGCCAAGCTATAGCTACAGGGATCTAATATATCTTGTTCGGCATGTTGTTGAAGCCTAGAAGGAAAGTGGGGCAGTTGAAGGAAGAGAAGGGGCACACTTCCTAACGTAAAACATGCATGTGGGGAATGAAGGACTATAGGCTGTTAGTTTGAGTTGGCACATGATTTTGAGTTTTTACTAATGCGTGAGAGATCTTGGCCTGGTTAGGATTATGTTTCCCATGTAGAATTGAGCCACAGCTCAGTGGTGGCCAACTGCTAAGAGTTATGATCAATACAGTCTAAGGCTGGGTGGCCCACTACTATGAGTTATGATCAATATAGTCTAAGGTTGGGACAAACGTGGAAGGCCTATACGTAGTTGATAAATTTTACCAAGATAAGTGTTAATTATGTATTTAGTTTATATGTTGTGTTGGTATTTATGCATTTTATTTCATGGATTTTTCGTGTGTATATTGTATCTATATATTTGTTGTTATTTTGCATTAATCTGTTTTTTGTTTTCAGTTCCGATTCATATCTGATCCAAGCACGCCCTCTTTTTTTATTCTCTTGTTTCATGGAGTTAGCACCAGCAACGCAACCGCAATTGCGAGGGGGTCGGAGATTTAGACCAAAGTCAAAAGGGGGGCCCAATGCACTCAAAATTGACGCATGTCCCCGTTTAAAAGAATCCATTGGTTGATTTCATACGATTGCAGGAGGGATCTGCCTCTTTTTTTTAAATTCAGAGAGGGGGACGCCACGCAATCAAATATGGACAAGTGTCCTCTCTTCCGCGGTCGATCAACTAATGATCTGCTTTTCAAATTTCTAATACTCTTCAAATTTATAATACGATATGCTATCCCTTCGCGTGGATTCGTTCTCCACTAATGAAGTCAAGTTGTCCTGCATTCCACCACTTCAGATCGATTTCTCTTCACTTTGTGAAGAGACTTCCAAAACTGCTCTGATACCGTGACAAATTCAGAAACAGAGCAAACTAGAGATGAAGCAAACAACAAACAATGTGCAGGAAAAACACCATAGGGAAGAGGTACCCTCAGTATTAAATAGAATACAAGGTTACAGAATGGATCAAATGGATAGAAACTACAATAAATCAAAACAAAAATTGAACGTAAACTAAAGTCTAACTATGACTGAACTGGACAGCTGGTAGAAAGACAAACATAATAAATACAGGGAGATTACTCCAATAGTAAGAACGTACTCTTAGATTTGAAATAGGAAAAACCTACAATGTGGATTTTAAAGTCCAAAATTAATCTAGGACTAAACCAAAGGAGATTGAACATATAAGCGACTATAAAAATCTGTACAGTAGTATGTGCGATGTCAGGGAGGAATTCTACACACAATCCAAATGGATATAAGCAGTGATTATGTCGTGCTCCCTTGCACAATAACTCTACAGGATAAGTTGAGTGGGGATATGTAGAGTGCATAAATGGTGCCTCATAAATTCTCCATAAAGTTTTTGTAAACTTGAAACAAAGACAATCCTTCTAAACAAAGAGATTTCAAAAGAAGGAACCCATAAATCCCTCTTATCTCAAAGGTTTTATCCCTTACCTCCAAATACAGTTAGAAATAGGGTATTGACAAAGTGTAACATATATTTGAAAAACAAACATGTATACTCTAAAAAAATTAACCATATTCAAATACTAACATACCTCCCAAACAGGTGAACAGAATACCGAAGTAAATGAAGGGATGTACACATTCGAAAGAGGAGTTTCAGAACGAATGCAACTAGAATTAACAATCCACAAAAAACCCTATCTTGTTGTCCACTAGTACATAAAATAACTTATGAAAACCCGAATTAAGGTGTCATTTACCATTTCCAAAACAGAAGTCGTCTGATTCAGCTACGATCTGCATTTTCTGCCAATATGCTTAGCTCCTATGTTCAACATTTATCTTCAAAAGTGTTCTTGATTTTCGATTATTATAACTGAAAATTCATTCCATCAAATTCCAAAACTACTTTACTGCGTCCATCTGCCTTAGAAAGACTGGCGGGCCTTGAGATGGTGGGCCTTTGCACAAAAGGGATATACTTTATCTTCTTGTAGTAAGCCAATGCAAGGAAGAAGATTATTCAAGGAGAAGACATTGTATACACCAAGAATTACAGGTTTGTGTATTGTCAAGGAGCAGATATTGTATACACCAAGAATTACAGGTTTGTGTATTGTTGTGGATAGAGTTTTATGTAATATTTGTAGTATATTTTGTTAAACTTAAACTAGCAATATTTAATAGATAGGATATATTCTGGGCCCATCATGAAAATCAGTCCAATATAATTTAGTTATTAGTAGGAAAACTTTATGCAATCTAATCCCACAAATGGATTTGATGATAAAATGAGAGAGAGCATTCATAGAACATGATTATACACATAAATATTAATTTATATTATATTACTTTTTTGCACAATTACAACACAATTATATAGTTGGATTCACATCCAACTTATTCTAAACATAGAGAAAGAGGTTGAGAAAATCTCTCAACAACCTCAAACCAATTCAAATCCAAATACTATTGTAAACATTATTCCAACACCCTCTCATAATGCTTATATTACAAATATTATATCATAATTACAATACTCAAATTTCAACATAGATATTTGTCTTGATATGGTCTTCATCAAGGCTCCTATCCACTTTGAAGTCTTTTGTTATATGGTCTTTCTTCTCCACAACTTTGAGCTTCCCTTTCAACTCATTTAAGATAACACCGCTTCTGACCATCATTAAAGAATTTGTAGAATTGACCCTTCTCGACCTCCTAAAGGACAATCTTGATACTAAATTATCCTATGGATACACTACCATTTGTGGAATTCCCCGGAAGGGGAAATTTCCACAGTTATATAGGATAGTGATCTAATTAATAGATATTTTAAGAAATCAATCATATAATTGATTTTTTTAAACACATCTACAACAATATACACAAAGATAACTTGTAACTGGTGATCTTGAAGCACCAAAATACAACAAGAATCTCCAACTTTTCATACACTTGTAGACATACATAAACTAATCATAAATTGCTATATGACATCAAAGTACCTAAAGAAGATTAGCTTTAGCTTAAAATATGTTACTATGGTTTGTAAATTGGTTCTTCATACTATATTTTACAAACACTATATATATTAATAGGTATTAACACAAATTAGATAAAATATCCACAACAACACCACAATAAATATGCAACCATCGTATCATCGTAGATATCCGTCCTACGGAGAAAACTTGAATTTGCGTCACATGGTGATGTTGCATTCAACAGGGGGTGTGCCATTGAAACATTTGGTGTCAAGACAATGATCCTACATTAGGAAATTCCTTCTCGCTCAAGCATAGTCTAATTTTTGGGCTGTTGTAAGCGTACATGCCACTGGCTGATCCCACCTGTTTTCACCTACATCCAGTACGTACGATTTTAGGCTGGCACACACAATGGCTTCAACGCAACTAGTATGGCAGTGGATTCACAGGTTCGCTCACATGGACAGATGAAGTAAGCTAGTACGGTGCTCTTTCTATATTTTTATTTAGATCCAACTTATTTGACTGGTAAAGTCTACCAAGGTATACATACGCTGCCCCCTCTGGATTTGAACATGTGACGTCTTAAGAGGAAACACATGTTCTTAACCATTAGACCCACTCAAGCTGTATTATAGGTGCATATTCTAAGTGAAAAATATTAAACCATCCCTTAAATCACCATTGCCATCCAACAACCCCACTCAAACCGATCCTCAACTTTGTCTATAATTTCTGCGACTAGGGAGAAACTCAGAAATTGTTCCTCCTCTCTCCTTCTCGTGATTGGTGCGACGATAACCTCCTTGAGAATACGTTATTCAAGAAAGAATGGAGGTCGAGCTCAATTGTGTTTAACTCCTGCAATTTCAGTTGTCTTTAACTCCTGTAATTGAGGAATATCTGGCATAATAGAATGGATGACACTTGATATCAAAGATTGTCTTCCTTCTCTAGAAGAATCCCTTGCATTCCATGGTATTAAGCTAATAAATCCTGAAGGCCCTATAGTGTGATCTCGTCCCAAATCTATCTATATCCCGTTCCACCATATTTCAATGTCCCCCAATATTACACTCAATAGTTGGAAGAAGTTGTAGTCTTAAAATTGCATCTAAAGTACAATGTTAGGTGCATAAAATGAGAAAAGAGGCCAGACTATCCAAGGAATCACCACAATACAACTGCATGTTGGAAATGGGTCCTTTCTTGGGATTTGTTATCCACCATATTGTGAAGAAGTTCCTAGTTGATGAGATGGATGGAGTGATATTATTGTACAGCTTCCTCTTGCACATCGTATTTGCGAGGAAACAGATTATGAATGTTGTTGGCATAAAGAATGATGTTGATATGTCGGTCCATTCAANAAAAAAAAAAAAAAAAAAATGCAGGAGTGACCATGATGGATGGAGTGATGTTATTGTACAGCTTCCTCTTGCACATCGTATTTGCGAGGAGACAGATTATGAATGTTGTTGGCATACAGAATGATGTTGATATGTTGGTCCATTCATAAAAAAAAAATGCAGCAGTGAGCCAAAGCAAATGGAAAAGCTGAGTTTAAAACTATTTTTGTTAAGAATTTATCATGACAGGTGAGTGATGAGGGATGCTGAGGAAAAATCAAAATATTTTGGCTTTGTCAATTTTGAGAATGTAAATGATGTATCAAATCGCGTTAACAGTTTAAATGGTAAGAAGTTTAGATGTCAAGAAATTTGCGTTGTAAAAGCATCCCGAGCTCTAACAGAAATTAGGGGCCTGGGGTTGACGTATTGATTGAAATTTTAAATATTCTTGCAAAAACTTGGATCTGGCATTGAAGTGTCTTCCTTGTTGCAAAATTCTTCCAGATCTGCTGTGCCTGTTCCATGAAGACATAGACTGTGCCTGTTCCTATGAAGACTGATAGACTGATTTAGGACAGAAAACAATTATTTCAGTGGATGGAGAGAAATCATGGAGTGCAACTCAGAGTTGATATATCCCATGAAAATTTGTTTTTAAACATGGAAGCGTTTCGACCATATTGTATAAGCATTGTTACACGTCTCTTAGAAAATATTCTTCATAATGCAGTTACATGTGGTGGTGGTCATTAAAAAAACACTTTAATTTTTTTTTTTTAACTAACAGTTCATCACGGCGGCACTCGTCTCTTCAGTTAATCTAAAAATTGATTAATTCCTTCTATGGGTCTTATAGGGGTTTAGGTCTTGGATAAGAGTTTTGTTCCATAGTAATAGAATAAAAGCTAATTTAAATAATAATTAAATATTTTTAAAAACTAAGTAAAGTTCTCTAATTTAACAAATATATAAATTTTCTATTAAAAGATGTAGAGTACCAAAAATACCAATATTAATCCTACTTGTACTAGTTGACATTGGCTCTAATTAACAATAGCCTATTTAGGAAAAAGGAAGAGGAAGAAAGTTCCACCGGTTGGAGGAAAAATGAAAAATGAAGTGTTAAATTTTTTTTTTTAAAAGAAAGAACATGGATTTTTAAAGTATGCATGTTTTAGAAAAACAAAGACATTAAAAAAAAAAAAAAGGAAAGAACATGGATTTTTAAAGTATGCATGCTTCATAAACATTTTTAAGGTATGTGTATTATTTTTAATAAATTAAAATGACATAAGAATTTGGTTGTATGTGGCAATTACCTTCGTAAAGCTTTGAAAAAAGATGAAGCTATTTAAATAAAAATACATGTGCATTCCTCAAGTATGACATGCATGTTATTAAAAATAACAATACATATGTATTTTCATGTCCAAGCAATTTCATGCAACTTGATCCAGGTGGATATTGGTGGCCACCCAGTTTTTCCAAATGGCTCAAAACAATTTTCTCGCCATTTTGGTAATTTACTATTTTTAGCAGGTTTTAACTTCCGGGGCCATTTTGAGGGTCCAAATGAAGGTTTTTCGAGATCAAGGTTCTCAATAATAGCCGAGGGCTTGATTGAGCCCCCAAAATGAATCTCCTCGACAATACCTTTCTAACGAGCTATCACACGCCTAAAACGGAGATCGTATGCAAAAGTTACGACCCCGGGAAGTTGATGTACTCACTTACCCAAACGGGGCCCACATGACTTTTGGCGCTTCATCTCCTAGGGTTAGGTTTT
>SNQJ01S0003314.1:231495-267849 GCA_010110895.2 Picea sitchensis
AGCCTCTTGTCTTCCATGTTGTTTAACTTGTTCTTATACATTAGGTATCTAGTCATAGCCATGCTCTCAATAGGGGAGAGGCTAGTTTCTACGAGGAGGATGGGATAGGGCGTATTTCCTTTAATTTTGAGATGATAGGTTATAAAATTCTTTTGTATTTTCTCTATCTTTCTCGAGGATTTACGAGAGATACTACAACCCCATACTTCACATCCATAAAGAATAACAGGTGTAACAAGAGTCTCAAAGAGAAGTTTCTTTTTATCCCAAATCCAAAGTTTAGCTGATTTACAATTGTTTTCAAGCCCATAATAAGATTTCCATCCCCCAATAATCCTTTTCTCAATGCTATAATTCCAATTAAGCTTGTGGTGAATATCAATTCCAAGATATTTGTACGAATTCACTTCCTCCAAGTTGTTGTTGTCATATACAAAGGTATCATAAGGGATCTTATTGGATTTAATAATCATGACCTTAGTTGTATTAGTATTAACAGTCATACCCATATTGGAGCAAAAATCCTTGAGGATTCTTAGTTAGTTTTCAAGATCATGGGACTCCTTTCCATAAGAACGATATCATCGACATAAAGAAGAATATTGATGACTATACCAGTGAGTGTAGGGCCGACACAACCTGCTTTTTCCAAACATTCTTCTAATTTATCAATATATATGCCTAAAAGGGTAGGGGACAAGGGACAACCTTGCTTGACTCAGATTTTGCAGTTAATCTCTTTTGACCAGCCCTCAGTGTTTTTAAACTTAGCAATAACGTTCTCATACATCCTTATTGCAGCAACCCTCAACTCGAGAGACACTTTTATCTCTTCCAACTTATTCCAAAGTTTTTTCCTAGGAACCATGTCAAAAGCTTTCCTAAAGTCAACAAAACAACAAAAAAGATTGGTTTTAGTATTGCGGAACTCCTCTGCAATGATCCTAAAGGTAACAAGATGGTCCACAGTTGAATGATAACTCCTAAACCTGGCCTGGCCTTTAGCTCTTTTACCGTGACTTTCTAGCCAAATGCTAATCTTCCTTTCCAAAATGATTCCATAAAGCTTGGCTAAAGTCGGGCTAATCATAATGGTCCTATAATTAGAGGGAATGTTTTTATCCCCATTTTTTAAAATAGGAACAATGAAGCTTTGCATCGAGGGTTTAGGGAAGCCCTACTTGACTGCTAAATTGAAAAGATTTTGTATGTGAGGGATAAGGATTGACCCTTCGATTTTAAATTTTTTAGCTTCGTAGCTTCAATGTCCTTAGCTTTCCCATTTGCGAGCCGCTTAACCCTGAACTCTATGTCATCTAAAGAAAAAACTTCTTCCTTTGTAGGGACAATAGGAATGGTGTCCATGGCATTAGGGAACTCGTAAAGACTTTAAGGTAGGAATTCTGGTCCGTTAAGGGAATCATATTATTTTCTTTAGTATTGTGTTTTAGAATTTGGCTCCAGAACTTCTTAGGATCCAACTTGTATAGTTGTGAAAGTTGCTCTTGCCTTTTATTGATATAGTATCTNAATGGAAGTGGAAAGGGTAGTTGTAAAATTATGATAGAGTTCTTCAATGTTGTCCTTATAAGTTAGGAGTTTTAATTTACTATTTAAATCCTTTAAGAAAATTTCAACTTTACTTTTGTCAAAGCGCAAATTCCTTTGATTATCATAATTCTCTCCAATGGTACTCCTATGCATGGAAAATTTTAGTGTCAGGGTTAAAGGTTTATAACCAGAGTTAGGCTCATGGTCATTTAAAAGGTCAAAAGTTGTTATTTGGTTAGAAACGAGGATATTAGATATCACATAATCTACAACACTACTACCTAGCCCATGAATACAGATCATTTGGTTGGAGTTTGGCCACTTCATTACTCCATTGCAAATTATTAGGTCTTGAGAGCTGCAAAGCTTGACCAATTCAGTACCAAACAATTTCTCGATTAGGTCTTGAGAGTTTCTTTTGTAGCTATTAGATAAAACAAGGTCCTCATCTAGCCATAAAGGATTATGGTTGGAGTCATCATTTAAAAGAGTATCTTGTTTAGTTGTAGTCCTAGCATTAAAGTCTCCTAGTAGGAAGATATTACCTTCATTTTTCAAATTATAAATATCTTGTTCTAAATTATTATAGGGACAATTTTTATCTAGATTATTTTTCTTATACAAAGTAGAATTAATAGGTGAAAAATAACAAATTTGTATATACATCTTCTTAGCATTGGTGTCTGAAATCTCTATCCAAATGTATTGATTAAGAGAGTCAATCTTATGAAGTTCAATGTGAGGAGAAATGTTTTTTCTTATATAAAAAACTATGCCTCCTATCCCTCTACGATGGGATTTTTTGTTCCATGCCGACCACAAGACAAATCCTTCCATGTTAGGGACCTTAGATTCCTCATGCTCCCAAGTTTCAACTAGACAGATAATATCAATACCACTCGAGATCCAACATATCATAGGACCTTTGCGCCATGGAAAGCCATGACAATTCCAAAAAAGGATCCCAAGTGTCCCGAATTCCTATTTATTATTATCCTTTTGGTATCTATCCCAAACAATACCTTTTTTATTTCTAATTATTGTTCATTTTCCTTCTTTCGTGACTTCTTTTACCTTTTGAACTTTCTTCCTTAGTTCAACTTGGTCTTCGGGAATGAGGTCTTCATTTATAAATATTCCCGACCCTTTTAAGCTCAGAGATTTACTAAGTATGCTATATTTATGGTCAGTACAACTTACTTTGACACAGATCATCCTATCTTTGTAATCAATTATTTTTCCTAGCCTCTTTGCTTCTATGAGGTAAGTTGTATCAATTTGTGATTTATTTTTTAATTATTCTTTTACTATTGCTAGTGTATCCTCCTCTTGTTGTTCTTTTATACCAAAAATTATGAGGTTCAAGGATATTTTGTTACGCTCATGGTCCAATTCGATTAGCTTATTCATTTCCTCTTTGATGGGTTTGATATCTAATTTGTTTTCCATATTACTGAGGGTCAAATTGTTGGTTAGTTTTTCTTCTAGCTCTTTAATCCTATCTCTCAAGTTCTGATTTCCTTCAACCCCTCCTTCTTGGGTTGATTGTTTATGTTTTTCCATTTCTTGAATTCTATCATTCATTGTTTGCAATTCACTCTTGAACCCTAAGAATCTATCCTCCATTTGAGTTTGAATGGTATCTTTGATTTTTTTATTAATCATTGCCTCTAGCTCTATTTTGAGTTTTACCTCTCTTTCTTCACTCTTTTTTTCTAATGTTTCTAATTCTATTTGGATTTTGGCATCTCTCTCTTCTCTTTTTTTTTCTACTATTCCATATAATCGTAAAGGATCTCTAGGGTGATTTTGGCGGCCCTCCCCTTGTTAGGGTGAGTTTTTGGAATAGGTGGTGGAGTGCTCATTTTGAAAAGAAAAGAAAAAAGATGTAAGAATTATTATTAAGGATTGAATTTATCTCTCAAATCAACTTTTACTTCTAAAACATAAAATATATTTAAATCTCTTTAAGTAAAATTAAAATTGAATCAAAGTAAAAAGTGACTCACCTCATTTCAGATGTCCAGATGCTCAACCCTTTGAGGAAGCCAAAAAATAATTTCGAGAAGTCCAGAGAAACTTCTTAGAAATATAATCTATTCCCTTTCAAAGCCCTACAAAGATTATTCCCTTTCAAGACCCTAGATATATAATCTTAGAAATAAAATATCTCCTAAAAAATAAATAAACAAATAAGTATTATTCTTGTTCAAAACCCTAGATATATAATCTTATAAATTAAAATATTATTTACTTTGAAAACCCTAAATATATAATTTCAAAACCATAGAAATCTACTATTAAATTATTATTTATTTTTTAATATTAAATTCAATATTAAAAAATAAATAATAATAAAAAAAATATAATCTTTATTCAAAGAACTTAAGAAAACTCAATCACTAAACCATTCAGTTTTTACTATGACAGCTCAATCAGTAAAGGCCTTCTCTAATAATCTCTTCTATGTCAAATATAACTTCTCAACATCCATATGTTTCCAAACATACTGTAACCCAATAAACAATACAATAACAATTCAACTTCTAAAATCATGTTTATTTTTTAATTATCAAAATATGCTTGATGAATAATAATGTCACAATCTCTGTAAGAGTCTTTATTTTGTTTAATAGTTATCCTCAAAACAACCAAAAAGCTTTTCAGATATACTCAACTAATGAAATAAAATTATGAAATTATACATAATAATGATCAATCCAACTACTATCTTAAATCATGAATAATATTATTCATGATTTTACCCTTCATAATCCTTTGTTTTCCAACTACTCTCTGAATCATGAGTAATGATCCATGAGATTCTATAATGTATGATCCGTTGTCTTCAACTGATAACGATAACAATGTCAACATTGACATAAAACACAGAAGCGGGGTGCGGGGCGGGAAGAAAGATGAGGGGACATCGGACGAGGAGAATACGAACGGCTCACCTAAACATATTTTATATAGAAACCAATAGAGCGCAGAGCTGCAAGAACGTCCACACCATCGCCATGGCCGGTTCTTCACTGATCCCTGGTATTGTTAATCGTATTGTGCTGGACGAAATAATGCCCCTCATGCCATGGCACACCAGACCCCTTCTGATGGCCTTGAGCAGACCCTGGACGATCGCGTTAAACGAAATTGGAGTACAAGACGGAAACAGATTAGATCCCATTGGGGAACGCGTTGCTAGAGTAACGCGTTTGAAGCAGCCGCTTCAATGCCGTCTTGCCGCGGAATATTATCGTATCCCTAGACACAGGTACTCAGAGCTCTTCATTCTTCGGCATTATTACCATAGATTCTTCCGTGATCATTGGATTGATAGTTTATTTATTTCTGTATTTAGTTAAGTCTTTCCTAACAACGTTTTCAATTTTATAGCCGAAATGTCCCCGGTGAACCTGAACCTCGACCCGGCTATATGGTGAAACTTTTTGATGGGCAATGGAGAAACGTCGCCCCCATCAGTGGAAGCGCCCCCCCCACACACACAAGTTCTACTGCGGGACACGTTTTAGGAGTGGTTGACGGAAGCCTGTATTTTGGTGAACGCCTGCCTGCCAGTATTCCCACCATTAGAATTATTGCTTTAGACGTTGGCAGCGGTTTATGGCAATGGAAGGAAGTATGTAGACGTGAAAATAATCGTGATCTTCTATTGTATATATGCAGATCAAGCCGGGTCGCAGGTAACCTTTATGTATATCGCATATGTCACAGAGGGCATGATTTGCATTCTTATTTGGATATAAAAGATTCTTATTTGGATATAGCAGAGATACCTGCATGGGAACAAATAACTGATTGGGCACCGACAGAACATCACATCACCTACTCTCCGCGCCCAATTTTTGTGCATGTGGGGAACAGACTGTATTTCTTTGGGGCACATTCTTACACCGAGAGGGTTTCGTTTTTTGACCTGAATACCCGAGCATGGAACAATAGCATAGTCGAAGCTCACCTTCGGGGCAATCTGCATGTTGTTGAGAAAAATGTTCTGCTCGTAGCTTACAACTACACGAATTTCCACATACTGAGATATGATTTGACAAAGACAAATGAACGTTGGATAAGAGCTGGATGGATGTTACCGCCGGCTGATCGTGTATTCAAATGGACTTGGTGTGTTGAATACGATGACCTAGGAGAGAAGCAGTTGTGGATATATATTTGCTCGCATAGAGGAGGTGTGGATTTCAAGCTGTGTAAATGGCAAGTTGTACAGAGGTTACAGGAAGGAGGATTGATTCGCAAGGTTTGGGATGACATCGTGCTGCCTGACGGAGAAGTAGAATGTGAACTTGTTAATCGCACACCACTTGACCAACCCATTGAACAGGTTGAACCTATTTTTGTCCATACCCTACACGGCTTTCACCGGAGCGACTCCACTAATTTTCAAGATATACCGGCGTTAATGTGCCCAATTACTTAGTCTGTTTTAGAATGCCGGAGGCTATCATGCTGATGTTATTATATAACCTCAATAAATCATTTTCTGGAGCTTTGTTACTGTTTGTATACCAGTGAAAAAATATATCACAAGTTTAGTCATATAAATAAAAAACATTGGTACAAATATATATGGAAAAGTTAATATACGAAAAAGATTTGTTGGTACAAATATATATGGAAAACTTAATATACGATTAACCAATTGAGAAAAAAAGTTATTTTAAGGTTTATAAACAAAATATTAAACTATCTTATAAAATTTTCAGACAAAATAACAGAACTCTGCAGATCAATATGGAAAAGTTAATATACGATTAACAAAATGAATAAAAAAAAGTTCTTTTAATATTTAAAATATTAAACTCTCTTATAATTTTTTCAGACAAAATAACAGAACTCTGCAGACCAATATTAGGAACAATTTTATACATTTTCATTTACAACAACATTTCTAAAAATCATTCTTGCACAACTGTGAGTGAAAATTAAAATTAAAATAGCAAAAAATACATTATAACTTTGTATTCAGTTTTACCATAATAAAGGATTTTTAAAAATTTCTTAACTCGTTATATAATATGAACTTGTACTTCTACACTCTCACAGGTATATTATATCTCATATTAGAGTTTGGATTTGTACTTCCATACTCTCACAGGTATATTAGAGTTTGAACTTTTGATTTCACATTCCTACAGGTATCTATCTTTAACCATGGTTAAAGGCCTTTCCTACTTATAAGACCTAAATCACATTTCCATTATTTTTCCACATATTTAAATAGATGAATTGGAAATTCAAATTGGTTCATTAAATGAGAACCTGATTGCACTCAATGGAATAAATATGAAATACTCAATACAATAAACATGAAATTAGGATTTTTTTTATTTGCAATACAAAATATGTGTTCAAAAATTATAAAACTATTTAAATTCTTCTATATGTAAAACCTGTGAAAAATGAATTCTGGACATTAATGTTAGTGCAAATCCATCTCAAATCCAAGGAAAAACTCAATTTTTAATAGCTTTTACTAAAATGGACACCCAAACTTTCTTACAAATCCAAATCCAAATTTGAATTTTCAGATTGATAAGTGTCCCTCGTAACATAATTGTCTTTTTGATATGATTACATTTTTGATATGATTACATTTCCATCATAGTAAAAAAATTTGTTATTATTGTATCAAAATACAAAAATCTACCCTCTTGTTGAAGAATTGTCAATTATTGTGACATGACATTTTGCAATGCAAACAAATCATGTCAAAATTGTTTCTCACTAAAACCAAAACCAAGGTTACTATGTTAATGTATTAAAAGAATAATACAATTCCAAATTCTCTCATGGCATCAATCAATTTTGAAGGTAAATTTATAAGCTCCCTCCCAAAATGACAATTTTCATTTTTTAACACTTTTTGCAATTTTGGAGAACTTCACACCAAAAGAGAGATTTGTGTATTGAGTGATATCTAACACATATAAATGATGTGTACAGAACACATATAAATGATGTTTATAGATGCATTGTACTTTATAAATTATTTTGGAATCATAAATAAAACGAATTTATTTAACTGTAAAACATCAACATTTATGTCAAATCATAGATGATTTTAGGAGCTAAATTTCACAAATGGGCTAATTTTCCATGGTTTTTTCCAAAAAAAGATTCACCCAAATTCCATAGAATAAAATTATTTTAGGTCAAAAATCACCAAAATTTTATAGAAACCATATAAAATCCTTAGAAATTTGAATATTTTAACAAAACTATCGCCAAACATTTTACATTTTGCATATTAATGAATAATAATATTAGCCCATGTTTCTACATTTTAATATAAATTTCCATCCTTAAAATTATCCCTGTGTAAGATAGTTGTCTTACCCATGAATGCTCTTGCATTAGACTTCCCTAGGTGGAAAATTTTGAGCATCCTATTGGAAAGGTTGTCCACAAATCAACAAGTGACCAATGTCTAATATTCTTCTTCCTTCCTTCCTTCATTTCTTCTTTTCCACACTCTACTCCATTCATTGTTTTTCTCTCCCCATTCATCTCTCTTAGTCTTCCTCTTTGTAATCCTCACGTATATAATGTGAAAGTAGAGATAATTCCTAACTCCTATGCTCCATTTTACCATATTATTTTTTGGATTGTCTTCCTCACCATCACCATTATTTCTTCTGTCTCTACAATAACTTGTTCACCTTTACAAATTGTTGCCAATATCACCTAATAGGGCTCACCACCTCGTTCTACTACCTCTTTATGACACTTGCTATAATCCCAATTCTGTTTACTAAGTCCCCATCTTCTCTTTTTTCCACTATTACCACTGTGTGAACAAACTCCACCGATACTTGATACTTACGCACCTCCTTATTTTTATGTTGTTTCATTATCACCACTTGTTGGCATAGGGGCAGACCCAGGGTTCAACTCTTACAACACACCAACAAGCCCTAATTACTGGCCCTTTCGGCAACACCTACAAAGCAGACGCAGTCTCACCCGAAGTAGAAATAGGGGGTTACAGGACATAGTTGTCTACAACCAGAGGAAATACAAAGTGAATCCAAAACACAATGCCAACCAATCTAGATATTCCTTACCCTTCCTAAACTTACTTCACAAGTTATATCTCTAATCTAACACAATAATGCAATAACAGTATAACACATGACAAATATTACAACATCAATCACACAAAACAACAAGATATACATGGTTAACCCTTTCCCTAGGGCTACGTCCATAGAACTGTGTTTATTGATATATTATGTGGAAACATACAGTTCTATCTGCGCACTTAGCTACATATCTCTCTCTCTCTTTCTCTCTTTCATCCCTGTGCACCCAGCTGGAAGGTCGATCTTTGCACCGAGATGAAGATCTTACAATATCGACTCTATATTGCTATCAATAGCAATCAACATTTAACATCAACCAACATCAATAAATAATGCACCAACTATTGAGCTAGAACCAACCCTCCTGACTCCTCTAGAATTTTATTTATACATTACATTGCATAATTGTAGGTGTCAAAACCCTAGATCCAAAACCGTAGGTGCCTAAACCCTAGGTCCACTTGACCCACATTTTAAGGGCTTCATCAATCTGTCCTTACTCCTTTTGCATGAGGTGCTCCAAAGCACTCGTTGGTGTATTCTTCCGCTTGATGAGTTTTCCATGATCCATCTTCCTTACTTCTTTATCTTCCTCGATCTTATCTTCCAACGACTTGTTTTTCCTTTCTTTTCTCCTTCTTTTATGATTCTTTTTTCACTTTGACCCTTTCTTGGTTTATGTGCCTTCCGCGCAGTTCATACTTCACATTTCTTCCTTAATATTTGCTTCCTTACCTAACCAAGAGCCAACAGGCCCCCAACACTCACATGTGACTCATCCCAAGTCTTTGCAAGATTGAACCTTTCACTTTACTTCGACTGCAGACTGCGTAGAGAAACCTGTGTTTTCTTCTATATCCATCCCTATTGTGTGAAAACTATCCTTTCTGTGTCTGGTACCCAGTTTCAACTGCACCTGGTACCTCAACCCTTCTTCCTTTATTTCTATTGAGAGTTGCAAGGTAGCTCGTTTTCATAATACAATTTCAATTGGCTCCCATTTACCAAACCTTCTTTCCATTCTCCATTAAGGGTCTTCAACTGTGTAACTCCTCCTTTTGTGACATAGGCAACCTCAAATGGCCCAAGCCAATGTGTCTTGAACTTTCCTGGATGCTTCATGAACTTGCTATCATATAACAAGACCAAGTCTCCTTGCTTGAATGCCTTCCTCTTGATATGTCTGTCACGATAAGACTTTTCTCTTTATTTTTGTACCTACTGATGAAATCCTGCAATAAACCTGTCTTCTTCTAACTCTAGCAACTGCACAGGCCTATCTTGAACAACGCCAATGTCATCCATACCTGTGATGTTGCAATTCTTATATTAGGAACCAAATATTCCATAGGTACCATTGCTTCCAAGCCGTATACCAACTTGAAGGGAGTCTGCGTTGTCAGATTCTTGCAAGTAATTCTATAAGCCCATAATACTACTGGAATTCTTAAATCCCAATCATCTCAGTTGACACTGCATGTATTAGTTAGCATTGTCTCCAACATATTATTGAAATCTTCGACTATACCATTCACCTGTGGGTGGTATGGAGTGCTCTTCTGATGGTGAACTTCGAATTCCCGAGTCAAGGCTTCAATAGTTTTATTGATGAAGTGTGTTCCTTGATCACTCATGAGGATCTTCGGGCATTCAAATCTAGCTATAATATATTCACAAATGAACTATGCATCTATAGGTGCACTACAATCCTTAATTTCCCTTGATTCTACCCATCTGGTCAAATACTCTGTCACACTGATAATGTATCGTGCTCCTGTGCTCCTTCCTGGTGGGTTAATAGGTCCCAAAAAATCAATGTCCCATTTCTCGAATAATTGTAGTGTTAATTGCGGTGCCAAAGGTATTTCATCCCTCCTATAAGGCTTTCCTACTCATTGACATACATCGCAGGCTATGTAATATTCTTTAGCATCCTTATGTAAAGTAGGCCACCAAAGGCCATCTCTGAGAATCTTCTACACTATTTCATTCCCTGCATAATGTCCTCCCGTGATGCCTTCATGTGCTTCTGCAAGAATTAGTTGTATTTATGCCTCCATGACACATCTCCTCAAGATCTCAACTCGTCCCATCTTATATAACTACCGAACTATAAGTTTAAAATATGCAGCGTGGACTACCAACTGTTTCTTTTGCATAATTGTATATTCGCGAGGTGCCATTCTTATGGACATGAGATGAACTATCTCGACGAAGTGATCATCGAATTTCATGATGGCCACCAATTTTGTATCTGGTAGTGTATCCTCCAGACTAGTAGGTTAATCCCGATGTTCTAACCTGGATAAGTGATCAGGTCCTTTATTCAATCTCCCTCGCTTGACAACAATCTCAAAGTCATATTCCTGGAATAGTAGTATCCATTTGCATATTCTTCCCCCCAACACTGGCTTGTTTACTAAGTATTTCAATGCAGAATGGTCAGTGAACATCTTAAAATTTCCTCCCAGCAAATAGTGTATAAACTTATGCAACGCATAAACCATAGCCAAGCCTTCTCTTTCAGTCCTTCCTCTGAGCTGTAGAAAGCTTCTTGCTAGCAAAGGCGATGGGGTGGTCAATGTATCCTACATGCGGATGTGATAAAACTACTCCTAATGCAATGGATGAAGAATCAAAATGAACATTGAACTCCTTACTCCAATCTGGAAAAACCAAGATTGGCGCAATGACCATTTTCTTCTTTAGTGTGTCGAAGCTCTGTTGTCATTCTTCTGTCCATTGGAACTTACTATCTTTCTTTACTATATTATCCATAGGTGTTGTTATTTGTGCATAACCTTTAATGAACTTTTTTTAGTATTCAGTGTGCCCTAATGCAATGTGCAGCTGTCTAACCGAAGTAGGGGGAGGTAGATAAACAATGATGGAAATCTTGGAAGGATCTACCAACAATCCCTGTTTACACATGATATGCCCTAGCAACACTCCAAAGGGTGAAAAGAAAATACACTTTTTCAAATTAAGGGAAATATGACATTGCCTTCACTTATCTAACATCAATCTTAAACATTGAATATGGTCTTTTAGTACGATAAATACAGTCTAATCATCAAAATAAGCTTCTAATAAATTGTGTAAGAAGTCCTTAAATTATTCGACCACCACCCTGGAAACGATGGATGGTGCATTCTTCTACCCAAAATGCATTACAATATACTGGAACGATCCCCATTTTGTTGCAAAGGTGGTCTTATGTCGATATTCCTTAGCAATTCTAATTTGGTGATAGCCAGAAAATCCATCGGTGAATGAGTAAACCTCCTATCCTCCTACATTATCTAGAACCTCATCAGTAAAAGGTGTAGGAAATGGATGATGTAGACATGCATCGTTCAACTTCCTTAGGTCTACACAAATTCTCATTTCTCTTGTCTTCTTATCTTGGACCACCATAGGACTAATACATTCGGATTCTTCCACAGGTTATATGATTCATGCTTCCATCATTCTATCCAATTCAATCATAACTTTCTTCCTATATTTGGGATTCAATATGTAAGGTGTCTTGTTGATAGGTCTTACATCTGGTCTAAGAGGGATATTCATTTCTCCCATGGTACCTTTAATGCCCTTCATATCTGTGAACTTGGTTGGAAACAAGTCCTGGTATTCATGCAGTAGCTTTGTGATCTTGCTAATAATGGAATCAACCCAATAGTCTCTCACATTTTCCATCTTAGATTTTTGCTCTGTTCCAATATTAAATTTCTTGATTTTAATAGGTTGTCCAACAAAGGGTAATTCAATCCTAGGGCCTTGTATGTCTCTATGACCTTTAGTTTCTGCAAGTTTTACATCTCTAGGGTCATCATCCTGACCAGCATTAATATTGTAGCAATATTGTAACTGCTGAAGAGGTGCAATCCATTCATCTTCTTCTTGCTCAAAAGGGAGGTTAGGTGCCTCCTCAAATAGATTTTGTCCTCAAATTTGTAATGCATGATCTATTGTAGGGTACTAGATTTCAAATAAGAATATAACTATAAATTTTTGAGTCATACCATACCAGTCTGTAGTGATGAGGCACAGTTATGCTTGAAGACACTAGTTTATAGGTGTAGTATCCAAGGTGTTAATGAACTTATGCACCCACTGTTATTTAGGAATGTTGTTCCAAGCCTTCTCACAACTTCTCATGTGGGCCTTAGGACACCTATGGATTTTGTATCAAACTTCACATCCTTCTTCTTGATCTGAAAAGTGCATTGTCAATAAGGTGTGACATCGTGTCCATTCCACGATGTTCTTCTTGTGTTCTCCCAACCATCTAGCTAGTGTGGCTTTCAAGGCTTCATCCAGTGCCAACATCCTTTGTTGTACTAGTACAATTTTCTCAAATTCAGATAGAAATGTCTCTAGGTGATTCAAACCATCAAATATTGGAAGATTACTTACTTATGTGCCAATCCAACGAATTTATTTGGTCAATATGGTACATCACCATGTGGAGACTTCATACATTCTATTTTTCCAATTTTCTAATGCTTCTTCTGAATCCGATGAACATGCACTTTCACTTCGCCAGCTGATATTTCCATTTGTTGTAGGATTAATTTAGTCATGTTGTCTTGTGGTCAGCTTGTAAATGTTCTCTAGCTCATATGTGCGGTCTTCTTTCCTGATAGGTTCTGTGTATATGTGACCTTCATCTGGGTCCATAGGTGTAATGAATTTAAGGCCATTACCCTTGAATTTCATTCTTCTCTTCTTTATGTCAACAACTATGGAATTGTTGAAAGCCCAATCAATTCCTAATAGCATAGGATAAGGAAAACTATCATCAATAATCTCAATTACTTCGAAGTCTGCAAATGTCCTTACCCCATCGACGCCTATAGGAACATGCTCTAGTCTTCCAAAGGTGCTCACCACATGCTGATTATCCATCCTCAGCCTGATAGGAGAGTAAATTAATCTAGGATTTCCCATCAATGCCCAAGTCTACCTCGTCATAACATTGATTTATGATCCCAAGTCGAGGACCACATAGTCCACATCATAGTCTCCAATCTGAGAACTAAGGTGTAATTCATTGTTTGTTCTTCTTTTCCTTGATAATTCATTCACATATCTACTCAGCATAGGGTCTACTTTACCAATTTCATACTATCTTACTAGGTGTTGTAGCTCCTGTACATCCTTTTCATATTTAATCAAATTAGTACAGGTATATAAGAAGTCCATGAGATTGCTTACCTCTTTTGCTTATTTAGCTGTAGTATATTGATCGAATGTTGGTGGAATTTCACATTCCCTTACTTCTAGTTGTGCCTTAGATGAAGAATATTTTCCTTATACAAATTCTTTCCTTGCTTCCTCAAAAGTATTCCTCTCTCTCCTTGGGTCAAACAACCGTGCCTTCTATGCATCTCTTCTGATCCTTGATCCTTCTGCAGTATTTCCTGGGGTCACTTTGTCTTCTCCTGTGATAGCGCATCCTCTAGTAATAATGTTGACTATGGGGTCTTCACCACGAGGTTCTACTGATATTAGTTGTACTTTTTGGTTTCTTCCTCGTCTCTCCTGGAGTTTGGCTAACAATACTAGAAAATCTTCAATGACATGATCAAGAGTTACAATAGTTGGAAGTGGTACAAGTGTTCTGACAATCACTTGCCAAATGTCCTAGTTGTGCACAGTTATAACAGATGATCTATCCTCTACCTCGACCCATATCTCCTCCTCATCCTCTTCCTCTTAATCCTCCATGAGGGTTGATGTTTCCTCTTCCTAAGGAGTTGAACTACACATTATTTCCCTCTTGCTGTGTTTATCCTTGAATCCTATATGGATCCCTTGATATTTCATGCAAGAGAAAATAAGCCCTACAATCCTTCTCATCGTGTCCCATAGACTTATAGAATGTACAGTAAAAATTGGTAGGTGTCTGGACATATTTTTTCATATAATAACATTCACTAGGGCGATGTCTCGTTCTACATACCTCGCACCAAGTTACAATAGCCTGATTCAAAGGACTAGGTTCTCTAGAGGCCAAGTATTCATGAAATAGGGGACAATGCTCTTTTTCATGGCCCTTTGATTTACATCTGATACACCAGATATCTTCTCTTTTCTCTTTTCCTTTATCTTTCTTCATATCTTCGACCTCTAAGGATAAACTAGATAACTAATTCAAAATATGACTCATGCGTGAGCTAGATTCTTATATAGGGGCTTCTTGTAGTTTCGTGGGGATGTCTAATACTTCAGCTTGTGAAGCGACCTTCTATTGCATCAGAGGAACTCTGATGCGTGGCAGGAGAGCAGCGTTGAACCATTCTTTATTTTGCTCGTCTAGGATTTGAAAACTCAAATGACCTGTCAGGGTCTTAAACCTATGATCAAAATCCCAAATAGGTTTAGTGACCTTCTACTTGATTTCCTTCAACTCTGTAATACATTGTGACTCTGACTTAGGTTTCTTGAATTCCTCACTCAGTGCAGTCTTAATGTCATTCAATGGTTTAGTCTATCCGGGTCCTGAAACAAACTTCATATACCGGTTTAGGGCACGGTCCCTCAAGGTAGTACTAAATTGAGTTCTCTTAATAGCTTTGTTAGTGACTTGCTTGATACTCCATAAAACTTTGCATAAGAACTAGTGCTGGTCAGGATCTTCAGATCCATCTTCTCTAAAGATAGGTAACCTTTTTTCATCTGCCATATATCTTCTTTTGTTTCTCGACTTAGTATGTGCTAAACTGCTTGTAACAGTACTTTGATGGCTCTAATAGTTTGGATAGGATGGTTACTTAATGATGCTAAAACCACAGGAGATGTAATAGTACTTACTTCGACAATAGGCACAGTTCCTAAAGTTTCTGGCTCTGCTTGGTGAAGTTTTTCAGATCCTACTTCCTATGTTCTTGCAGACCCTGAATGCTCTTTGTCCATTATATCTCCTTCTTCTCCACTATAGAATCCCTTGTCTTCATAGTTTTGTTTGAATAGGTTTGTAAGAATAACCTCTATGAACGGTCTCCCACTGCGCGTGAGTCCATCTTCTGTGTCATTGTCGTTGTCTGAATATGTGAACATTAGATTCACTGTATCTTTAGTATATTCTTTTCATGCAATAGCATCTTAATCCTCATCTTCAAAAAGTGTAAGAACTTCCCTGTAGGTCCCTTAAAGAAGTCCCTCTCTACCTGACTATACGATTCAACTCTGTCAATGTAAAATTTAGTAATATACCCTCCAATAGTACTATGAAACTAGAGATCCATCGCTCTAGACAGAACATTATCAAATCTCTTAACCTTATTGATCATTGTTGTTGTCCAAACCACAAGTGGTCTAGATCTGATCTCAAACTGGGTATCTGCTAATCTATCTAACCACTCGTATAACTCCTTATGAACTCTTCCAAATAAAAAAATTTGTATGTCAGTAAAGATGTACCTTCACAACCTGTCTTCTATACTAATGCTAGGGTTCTTGTTCTAGGCTTCAGTGAAGTCCTTTACTTGTTCTTCTATCCACTTTTCAGTTTCTGTCTTCGATGCAAACCTCCTTGACATTCCCTCAAAAACACCTCGGTCCTGGCAACAGAACCATTTGTTGGAAGTTGGAACATGGGCAGACCGAGGGTTAAACTCTTACAACACATCAACAGGACCTAACTACTGGCCCTTTCAACAACACCTACAAAGAAGATGTAGTCTCAGCCGAAGTAGAAATATGGGGTTGCAGGACACAGGTGTCTACAACCAGAGGAAATGCAAAATGAATCCATAACACAATGCCAGCCAATCTAGATATTCTTTACCCTTCCTAAGCTTACTTTGCAAGTTATATCTCTGATCTAACACAATAATGCAATAGCAGTATAAAAAATGGAAAATATCACAACATCAATCACACAGAACAACAAGATATATGTGGTTCACCCTCTCCCTAGGGATACATCCAGAAAAGTGTGTTTCTTGATATATTATGTGGAAACATACAATTCTATCTTCACACTTAGTTGCATATCTCTCTCTCTCTTTCTCTCTTTCCTCCCTGTGTACCCAGCTGTAAGGTCAATCCTCGCACCCAACTGAAGATCTTACAATACCGACTCAATATTGCTCTCAAAAGAAATCAACACTTAACATCAAACAACATTAATCAATAATCACCCAACTATTGAGCTATAACCAACCCTCTTGACTCCTCTAAAATTTTATTTATACTTTACATTGCAGAAGTCTAGGTGTCAAAACCCTAGATCCAAAACCCTATGTGCCTAAACCCGAGGTCCACTTGACCCTCGTTTTCAGGTCTTCGCCAGCCTGTCCTTCCTCTTTTTTCGAGAGGTGCTCCAAAGAACTCGTTGGCGTCTTCTTCCACTTTTTAATTTTTCCATGATCCATATTCCTTTCTGCTTTATCTTCCTCGATCTTATCTCTCAACGACTAGCTTTTACTTTCTTTTCTCCTTCTTTTCTACTTCTTTTCTCACTTCGACCCTTCCTTGGTTTATGTGCCTTCCACGCAATTCGTACTTCGTCTTTCTTCCTTAATATTCACTTCCTTACCTAACCAAGGGCCAACACCACTCTTCTACTAAAATCCTATTCAACTTGTTGTTGCAATAATTCTATACATATTCACCTCAACATATTTTTCACTGTGGCAACATGCTTGTCATGTATTTTCTTTGGTTTTTTTGCAGAGTTTTTCAAAACATGAGTTTTTTCTTAACCTGCAAACACATCAACATTAAAAAACTTATGCAAGTTGATATTTTCCATCTATTTCTCTTCCATTGTTACATATAATGTATCATCATCACCTTGCAACTCTAATGTCGCAACATCACTCTTTTCTAAAAAACCATCTTCCACTACATTATCACTCATTGGTACAACATCTATCTTTTGCAACTCTGCTATTGCAAAACTACTCATATCTACAATACCTCTTTCTTCAACACCATCACCCACTATTAAAAAAACTTATTTTGTTTTCATGTACACTCTCTCATGTTGACTAATCCTCCATATTTCTTATTGAGTTTATTACAAAAACACATTCACCTCACTCTTTTCAATGCATTCTTCTACTATAAATCCCTCTTTTGCACTATTATTTCCATCACTCTTCATAATAATACTATGTAATAGGGTCATTCTAATAGTAAATGGATGCCATGTGTAGTGTGTGAATAAGTATATATAGAGCTCATGCATTCATTATTGAGTGATATGAATTGTGATGTATGAATGTATTTGGATATTTGGAGGAGGTTGTCTTATTCTTTAAAGAGTTATTGTGTAACTAATATTTATTATATATTGGAGTTGTAATCCATGTTCACATTGCTATACATGGTGTGTACTTCTGATTTATTCTTATATTTTAAGCACTTTGAACATAGCATTTGGTATCAAAGCATCGATCTTAGGGTTTTGTTGCTTGAAGATACTCATCTTGGGAAGTTTTCTATAACTTTTTTTCTTCGAATTTTCTGACTATGAATTTTTTAGAATCCCGAGAAGACATAGGAAAGTATCGTTGGTAAAAGTTTTAGTTTTTGGGTCATTATAGTTTAGGAGATGTATTCTATGGAATATAGGGTTGTTACTCATCATGAATTAATTTTTGAATGAGTCATATTGGGAGTTTTGATATAAGTATTTTTATGTGAAGTTTTGAACTCTCAAATTTTTAGAATACTAATAAGGCATAGAGAAATACTTGTGGTAAAAATTTCAGTCTCTGGGTCATTTTACTTTTGGAGATAAATCATGTGGAGTTCAGAGAGTTTTGCTAGCCCTGAAATCAGTTTCAAATGAGTCATTTTAGGAATTTTTCTATAACTTTTCTTAGTGATGTTTAAGAATGAATTTTTTTTATAATACTAAGAAAAAATAGATAATTTCTCATGGTAAAAATTTCAGAGTTTGGAACATTTTATTTTTTGAGATATAGTCTTTGGAAGGTAGGTTTATTTCACTAATCCTATAACTAGTTTCAAACTAGTGTTCGAGGTAAAAAAAATAATATCTTCTTCATCGAGGATCCAAATTCAGTACCACCAGTTGCATGTGAAAGAGGACACTCCATGTTATTCCTGGTAGAAAATTCAGAATCAAATATTAAATATTGGACACATGATCTTCTGTACAAGTTTGCTCTCTAAAAAAGGCCAAAAATCAACAAGGTTTGGGAATGTTACCAAAACTTTCACTCGGGACATCAAATTTTGGTCAAACCTATGGAATTTCAGAGAATACATATAAGAGTATTATAGGCCAAAATTTCAGACTCAAAAGGACCAAAGTTGCATAAATACATCAGAAAGAACGTTGGTGAGAAGGATAGAGTCCAAATCAAGGTTTCAAAGGTATGTTTGCTTAAAATTTTCATATGTTTTGATTGGGATCTGTGATTGAGCTAATTCAAAATCCATTGGATTGATAAGACACAAAATATTATATTGTAAAAAAGACAATAACTACTGGATATCTTTATTTATAATATATTGAGGTTGTAAGTTGAGTGTTGAGGTTACAACTCAATTAAGAACCAACGGAAATACCTAAATTTACAGGAGATGAAGATAAATATGAAATAAATCATATCGAATGGTTGAGGTTGGTAAAGGATTATGGTACGAATCCTTTAGAGGAAGGAATATATTTTGTGGTGAAGGTTGGAATTGGTGGATAATATTAATAAGGATACTAGATGGAAAAACATATTGGAAGAATTTGAAAAACAATTATTAGATAAATAGATTAGGGATACAAAAAAGGAGGCAATCTGTAGAATTCAAAATAAGTTAAAAGAAGAAAAATACGAGATCAAGAAGAAGGGTGATGAAATATCTACTATTTTCTTCGTGACCATCACCATTATTTTTTATGTTTCTACTATAATGTGTTCACCTTTACAAATTGTTGCCAATCTCATCTAATCGGTCTCACCACCTCATTCTACTACCTCTTTATTGCGATTACTATAATCCTAGTTGTGTTTACTAAGTCCCCATATGTAATATACCAGATATAAAAAGTATGCAGAACATAAATAAAATGTTATAAATGGAAGAATAAAAACAATATAACCAGAACATTCACCACAATAGAACTGAAATGATATAAGAATAACAACAAAAATAACACTTTGATTCTGAAAGAAATGTTCACGGGCGTCTTCGAGGGGGAAACCTCCAGTTGATAAAAGATATATTACAATAATATCCAAGCTAGGGTTCTCATACAATTGACTCCTATTTATACTAAATATGTCTATCAAAAGAAACATCTAGAGGAAGATCCCTCTAGAAGCGAAAGCTTCTATTAGGTCTTCTTACAATCGACTTATTCTATTTTATTGAAAGGCCTTATTAATATTGACCTTTATTACATTCAAATATATTTTTCTACCTATGTGCGGGTTAGGACCCTAACATGTCCTCCCCCTTAAAAGAAGCCTTGTCCTCAAGGCTTGAGATGTGGAAATTGCTGGAGAATGGTAGTCGGTTCCCAAGTGGCATCTCTTGGATTTGTATCTTTCCAATGGACTAACACCTCCTTGATGGTTCTATGATGCAAGTGACGCTCACACTTGTCCAAAACTACGTGTGGTTGTAGCCAAATGGATCCTTCTTCGCCTAACTCGAGAAGGTTGGTTTGAATTCGGCACTTAGTTCCAATCACTTTCTTTAAGCATGAAACATGAAAAACAAGATGTAGCTTAGAGTGATTGGGCAAAGATAACTAATAGGTTACTTGTCCCACATGCTTGAGAATGGTATAAGGACAACACAATTTGGGTGCTAGCTTCTGACAGTGCTCGACCTTGATGGAATTTTACTTGTAAGGTTGCAGTCGAAGAAACACATGATCCCCTTATGCAAATTGACGTTCAGAGTGACCTTGATCTGCTTATTTCTTCATGTGATTCTATGCCATGATTTTTTTTTCTTTGAGAGTATGAAGAATAGCCTCTCGAACTGTAAGTGTTTGGTCAACCACCTGGACCTTCAAGACACCAGGTAAGTATGAGAGAACTGAAGGTGGTTTTTGTCCATATACCTGTTATAACCCTAAATTGCACCAGACATGCTTACCTGGCATCATGCCATCTCATTTTCTTTTTTTTCGAAGCCACTACTGAACAAATTCTTAAGAAACACCATTTTTGAAAGAATATGCGTCTTGCTCCACTACTGCACGCATGTGTACGCTGGCTGACCCACTACAGCCCGCAAATAACTAAAAAACACGAAAAATGGAAAGTTGCAGATAGAACACATAGTTTTGGGTAAGTTAACTAAACCGTTTGAACGCCCATAGTCAGTCACTCGACCAAATACTTATCCCTTTCTATCCTATAAAATAAGGGTTAGGGGTCCCATTTGGAAGGAGGAAAAATATAGCAAAGAAACTATGCCCGATTTAGTATTCCCCTTGCCCAAACCTTTTGCAACTATTGTGTGAAGAAAAGCATATACAGAAGCAGTTGGAGCATAGTTGAAGAGGATCCCAGGACCATATTCGAGGAGCACTGGACGATCTCACTATTGTAAGGCTACTCTTGTGAGATTAATAAAAGAAGTACTTTTCCTATCCCGCCATATGAGGTTGTCAATATTTAAATTTGATTATATTTTGATAGAATCTCTAACCCATTAGTTTATAGATCATATGAATGTGGAGTTCTTTGTTTGTCTTTTAAGAATGCAGGCCAGCATTGGGAGGAGAGTTGTAGTCAAGGGATCGACATCAAACATGGAAACTAAGGTATAGTAACTAGATCTCTTTAACCTTGTTTTGCATATGAATAATGGGGTTTATCATTGCGATGTTGGTAAGAAGCAAGAGACTTTAGGTCATTTATGCATGCATGATAAAACCCTTAATGCTATTCCATAGGAGGGATTTCCCACCCACAAAAATACCACCTCAAAAGGAGTCATGCATTTAGTTGTATGGTATGAAGTGTTGTACCACCATTCGGCTAGGGGTAACCATGAGCCTGTTGATTTTGCTTTTCGAAGGAAAAACACCTCAAATATGTTTCCAAATACTTGTTGACAACTTCTTCTTCACCATCAGTCTGGGGATGATAAGTTGTGATGAGATGAAATTGGGTGCCTTGTAGCTTGAACAGTTCTTGCCAAAAATTGCTTGTGAAAGTTGGGTCGTGATCATAAACAATAGAGTAAGTCATGCCATGAAGCTTGAAGACCCGATCCATGAAAATTTGAGACACCGTGGATGTTGTAAGTGGGTGTTGAAGAGCAGATAAATGAGCATACTTGGGAAGGTGATCAACAACCACCATGATGACTGATTTATTTCTTGATTTGGGTAAGCCGATAATAAAATCCACAGAGATATCCTTCCAAATAGCAGGTGGAATCAGGAGTAGTTGTAGTGTGCCCGACGATTTGACTGTTTCTCTCTTGTTTCATTAACACGCATTACATTCAGCGACAAAATTACGAATGAAATTTTTCATACTGTCCCAAAAAAAAGAACGTTTGACCCTGTCATAGGTTTTTGTGGACCCAGAGTGCCCCGCTGTGGGTGTAGCATGAAGCTCAGAAAGTACCTTGGATTTAAGCTTTCATTATTTACTTAAATACAAATAGACGTTGTATCAAAGATCATCATGGAGCTAAGAGTACCCTGGGGAAGATGGAGCATTGGCCTGCAATTGTTGGATCATATGTGAACGTTTGGGATCTTGTAGCCATTCCTGGCGAACGGCTTGGAGCCAATCTAGTACAATGAAGGAAAGAGAAAAAGGGGTCCTTCATCTTCATATTTTCGGGAAAGTGCATCCGCAACCACATTGTCTTTTCCTTTCTTGTAAATGATATCATAATCATATCCAAAGAGCTTAGTCACCCATTTTTGTTGCTCTGGGGAGGAAATGCGTTGTTCTAGAAAATATTTGAGGCTTTGATGGTCTATCTTAATTTGGAAACATTGCCCCAATAGATAAGGGAGTCAAAGATCAATGACATGCAGAATAGACAACATTTCCTTTTCATAGATTGATTTGCCCAGATTTCTTTCAGATAGTTGCTTTTTGGTAAAGGCCAAAGGTCGACCCTCTTGCATAAGGACAACACCAATTCCTTACCCTGAGGCATCAAATTCCAAGACAAAGGTCTTTGTGAAGTCAGGAAGGGCCAGGACTGGAGTGGTGCACATGGCCATCTTCAAGGTTTGAAAATCTTGAGAATCTGTTGGAGTCCCAGTGAAAGTGTTCTTTTTTAGGAGAGCAGTGAGAGGTGCTGCAATCTTTCCATAATTCTTAACAAATTTGCGATAATACCCTGTTAAGCCTAGAAATCCATGCAAGGTTTTGAGAGTCTTTGAGTGAGGCCAGTCTTTCATAGCTTCATTCTTTTTAGGATCCACTCTAACGCCATCCTTGCCAACCAAATGACCCAAGTATTCTACTTCTGAGGTGCCAAAAGCACATTTAGACTGTTTCGGGAAAAGCTGGTGCTGAGAGAGTAGATGGAGAACTCAATCCACATGAGAAAGATGGTTTGTCCAGTTTTTCTATAGACGAGGATATCATCAAATAAAACTAAGACAAAATGATGGATAAAAGGATGGAAAACATGATTCATGAGGCTTTGGAAGGTGGAAGGGGCATTACACAAGCCAAAGGGCATGACCAAAAACTCATAGTGGCCCTCATGAGTTCTAAAGGCAGTCTTGGGAATGTATGTCTCTTTCATATGTATCTGGTGGTAGCCCAAATGAAGATCAAGTTTAGTAAAGAATTGGGCGGTACTCAATTCATCCAGGAGGTCATCAATGACAGGAATGAGAAATTTGTCTTTAATGGTAAGTTTGTTGAGGGCACGAAAGTCAGGACACATTTTGCAAGAACCTTCTTTCTTCAGGACCATGACCAAAGGAGAAGAGTAGTGTCTCGTACGAGGGTGGATAACGTCTGCATTAAGGAGTTCCTGGACCATTTTCTCAATTTCAGTTTTTTGCGAAAAGGGGTGACGATACAAACGGATATTGAGAGGAAGGCTTCCAGGTACAAGGGGAATGGAATGATATTGAACACCATGGGAAGAAGGGAGTCCTTGGGGAGTTGAAAATATGATTTGATGTTTAGAAAGGATGGCTTGGAAGTCTCTGTTGCTTGTATGGCATGGAGTTGGGAAATAACACCAAAATGACCTTTTTTGAGCATATTTTCCATGTGATGGGAACTAATTATCTCAGGTGAACCGATGGTGATGCCTTGGAACTTATATTTGTGGCCCTCCTAGTCAAATTGCATGGTTAATTCCTTAAAATCCATGAGAACGAGCCCCAAAGTCCTTATCCAGTATGCACCCAACACAATGTCACAACCACCCATGTCGATAGAAAACATATGAGATTTCAGGTGGTTGTCACTAATTTGGAGACACACATTTTTACAACACCCTCCACATTTCATGGAGCCACCATTGGCAATCATGATTTGGACATTATTGACAACATGGATGTAGCAATGAGTTTCTTGGGCAATGTGGCGATGAATAAAATTATGTGTGCTTCCACTATCAACCAGAATGATGACCTTCCGATGCTTGATGTAACCAATTATCTTGAGGGTTTGGGGAGCGAAGAAGCCAGTGAGAGCATTGAGAGAAATGACGAGTTCCACTTCTGGAGGGTCTGAGGGAGGGGTTATGTCAGTGGTTTTAGGTGACTTAGACACAAGGGGAGTTTCAACATCCTCTTTCGAAATATCCTCAGAGATGGCCATAAAAATATTTTGTTCCTTACACTTGTGGCCCAGGAAATATTTGTCATCATAATTATAACAAAGGCCTTTCAGTTTCCGTTAAGCCATTTCCGCCCTGGTCAATTTTTGAATCTTTAGTGGAGCGGAGGGAGTAGTGGGATTTAGTGGTTTAGGGCGAAGGATAAACGAGGGTTTTCGGTTTTGGGAAGATACAACCTTTTGTGCTTATTTATCTCTTTTAGTAGCCTCTACCCAACTTTGAGGCCGAGCAATGAGGACATGGGCCCAAATCTTGTCTGTGAGGCCACTGATAAAACACTCTCGGAAAAAAGCATCACACATGCCCTCTTTCCGAAAAGCTAAGCGCTCAAAGGAATTTATAAAGTCTTCCACTGTTCCTGATTGTTTCAACTTTTTCAAATGGACCATATGGTTGGTGTCAGTGTCGAAGCATTCATAAAGCTCTACCACAAAGTGTGTCCAAACAATATACCCTTGACAAAAAAATATTCTCCATTGCCACCATTGCTAACGTTCTTGATCTAGATGGAGAACACCATACCAGAGTTTGGCCAAGTCATCTGTAATTATGTATAAAGAGAAATAATGTTCCATTTGGGTTACCCAACTAGTGGGATTCGAGCCATCAAATTTGGTCACATCCACCCATGGGAGGCATAGGTCACTTTGAGAGTGATGGTGTTGAAAGTTATGGGAATGAGAGGAATGTTCACTTTCAGTATGTGGAGGTGAGTCAGAGGATGGTTATCTGTAGGGATATGAAGCTTAGTGTAGAGTGACGAAAAGATAGATTCAAGTTGGGTGGTCAGGTCTTGCTTGATTTCCTCCATTGAGGATTGCATGGTTGTATTGATGGCGACAACATTGGCACTGAGTTGTTTCACTTCTTTTTGGGTCTCTATGAGACTATATTGCAAGGTATTGAAGCGAGATTCCAAATCTTTTCTATGGGTATGGGCCATGAGCATGAGGGAACTGAAAAGGGGCGGGTGGGGTCAAATTTTTTGTTGAAAAATGATATGTATGAATGTGATAAGGGAGAAGAGATGAATCCAATGGAACAGGTCTCAAATAATGGTGAAAAAAATTCCAGACTTGATTTTTTTACACCTGCAGAGTTATACTCCGGTCTGAAGAATACTGCAGTGATAAAATGCCCAAATGTTTAACCAGGAAGAAATGTGTAGTGGTTTGGAAACCCGAACATCGTTGCACGGCAATAGATCTTGCATGTTTTAATTTGTTTATGTTTCTGTCCCCAAGGGTTAGGTATTCAAGGGTTCTACAAACAAGGGTGTTGGGGCTCAGAAATGTCCTATTCTCATCCACCTTTCCCTTCATCCTTCGTCACATTTCATCGCCCCATTAACCTCTCACGATATCATTTCCATAGATATACTTGGGTTTCACCTTATTGTTCTCCAGTTTATTCATTTTAGTATTTAAAAGAAATTTGTGATTAAATGTTAGAAAATCAACATGTTTTCATATATATCTCAAATATGTGTGAGCTTTGTAATGTGTAGGAATATGTGAAGGATTAATTCAAAGGACTTCTCAAATACTTCCTCCACCATTTCAATATTTGAGGAGATAATTCAAGCCCATTCGAAGGAGAATATCATGGAGATTTGGTTGGAATATCTTATCTAAGATATATGAGAGATATGTGTGAGGATTTAAAGGGATTGCATTTTGTAATAATGGAAAATAGGTTGAGAGAATAGTGGATCTGTAATAATGAGATGGTTATCTTATCTTCAAGGCTCTCATGTATAAAAGAGAGTGATCTCTCTTCATGAGGATTCAATTAGATTATTCAAGTAGAATAGGAGTTAGATTATGTAATTGGAATCAGAGTAGTCATTAGGATTCGAAAGAGAAAGGATTCTTATCTTTGATTCATGGTTTTGGTTTTCATGCTTTCATTATTCTTTTATGAATATTGATTTGATTATTGAATGTAAGATTGCTTCATTGATGAGCACTCTCATGTGTTGTTGTGCCATTTAACTCTTCACTTGTTGTATCTGCCTTTCCTTCAGGTAGTTCTCCATTTCTAGATTAATTTCCTTTACACAATTTCCCATTTCTAGAGTAATTTCATTTACGCAACTAGATTAATGATTCAATTTCAGTCGTGTGTTAGATTAATGATTCAATTTCAGTCATAGCTTAAACATTAGATTAGATTAGTCTCGCTTCAATATTTCATATACTTTGTGTGTGCTTCGTCAGTTTACGACCCCTAGGTTGACAAATTAGATAAGTTGGGTAAATACTACAATGAAATTAATTCAACATTGGTTCGGCCCAATGTAACGATTGTTGTTGCTTTTGAATAGAACAAATGTCGTTCCCTTTACGACTGTTGTTCCTTGACAGGTGTTGCATCTCTGGAGGCTGGGTATTGAAAACGAAAGGTAAGAACCTATGTAGGTGACAAGTAAAACGCTTGTGCCATCGCCTACCTTTGGTTGATGCATAGAGGTTGTTTTTAGGACATCATTAGAGCCCAACAAAGGGTTTTCCTTGTTCTATATCTCTCTGATATATGTGCAGGGTCCAATAGTAGTACTTGGCCCAATATCTCAGGGCACTAACTAAGGAGGATAGACCATACCCTTAGCCAAACTACCCAACTACCCAAGTACTAGAGAGTATCTTCCCGAGTGTTTTTCTCGGTGGCACTATAGCAGTCAGGCAGTCGATCTGTTTATCTAAAGAGGGATTCAGGTAATCTATGTTGATCCATACATAGGTGTTGTCTAATGTGCTACCACTCGAAGGGGTACCAATAGGGGTTACCAGGGTGGCCAACAGATGTGCGCTTAAGTACCACTTCTATTTCCTACGTGTATGAATCACTCAACCGTGGGTTTATGCATGTAATGACAGATCTTTTTGTCTTAAAGACACCGAAATACATCTCTACCCTGAAAAACATTTAACCCACACTTTCTGCTGAGGAAAGTGCTCTAATACCACTTCTAAAATACCAGATATAAAAAGTATGGAGAATAGAAATAAAATGCTAGAAATGGCACAATAACAACAATATAACTAGAACAATCACCACAAGAGCACTTAAATGATATAAGAATAACAACAGAAATAACAATTTGATTCTGAAAGAAATGTTCACGGGCCTCTTCAAGGGGGCAACCTCCATTTGATCAGAGCTCTATTACAATAATATCCAAGCTAGGGTTCCCATACCGTCGAATCCTATTTATACTAAATATGTCTATCAAAAGAAGCATCTAGAGGAAGATCCTTCTAGAAGTAGAAGCTTCTATTAGGTCTTCTTACATTCAACTTATTCTATTTTATTGCAAGGCCTTATTAATATTGACCTTTATTACATCCAAATATATTGTTCTACCTATGTGTGGGTTAGGACCCTCACACCATCTTTTCTCTTTTGCAATATTACCGCTTTCTGAACGAACTCCATCAATAGTCTCTACTCAAGCACCTCCTTATTTTTATTTCGTTTCACTATCACCACTCTTATGCTACAATCATATTCAACTTGTTGTTGCACTACTTCTATACATATTCACCTCAACATATTTTTCACTTTGGCAACATGCTTTCCACATATTTTCTTTTGTTTTTTTCCACATTTTTTCAAAAAATGAGTTCTTTCTTCACTTGCAAACACATCAAAATTAAAAAAATTATGGAAGTTTTGTACTATGAATTTTTTAGAATACTGACAAGACATAGCAAAGTATTGTTGGTAAAAAATTCATTTTTTGGGTCATTGTAGTTTAGGAGATATATTCTATGGAAGATAGGTTTGTTACTCATCATGAATTGATTTTAAATGAGTCATATTGGGACTTTTGATATATGTATTTTTATGTGAATTTTTGAACTATAAAAATTTTAGAATCCTAAGAACGCATAGAGAAATGCACGTGGTAATAATTTTAGGTTCTAGGTCATTTTACTTTTGGAGATAAATACTATGAAAGTGAGAGAGTTTTGCTAGCCCCAAGATGCATTTCAAATGACTCCTTTTAGGAATTTGTCTATAAATTTTCTTAGTGATGTTTCAGAATGTGAAACTTTCATAATACTCATAAAACATAGATAATTTCTCCTAACTGAATTAAGGAACTGACTTGTAACTCACCATAGGTAGTGTGTCCCTAAATGACTTAAAGAATTGAGTTCTAACTCACCATAAAATCATAACCAAGACATGGATTGACAAATTGTCAGTTCTATTGAAAATGTGACATCATATTACGAGTAGGGGTGCGTCTCTCTCATGATTCCATGTTTGAGAGCTCATTTTATTTGATAATTTCTAGAACTAGGGTTTTTCTCAAGAAGAGACAACATAATTTTTTCATTAAAGGGTCTATTGATGGCCAGAATTGACCATAATCAATATTCGAGAAATCACTTGGTGAGGGATCCAATCAAACCCTTTTTCATTTGGGGTGGTGATTTCGACTAGTTATAATGGGTCCAGTTACTTGTTTAAAGGATTTTCTCTAGTAAATGGAGACTTAACTTGAATCTTCGCTAAATCCTACTTTCACAAAAGAAAATATCTAATCTATCTCTATTCTAAGCCTAAACTATCATAACCGAGATATAAAAATAATTCATGATGTGTCAGTTAGGAGCAAGAAGAATAACAAAAAATTGAGCATGCGATAAAAATAATTTATTAAACTATAGAAGTAGTTCTTATAACCTAATAATGATTCAACCAAATACACATCAATATTAACTGAGTAAATAATTACTAAGGAAATATGAGATATGTATACTCCACTCAATATGGAGGATTAAAAGATATTGAACATGAGATAAGAATTTTTTCTAACTAAGGAAACAATTCGCATAGAAAGACAATGATTAAAGAAAATGCACACCCATAATGAACCTATTAAAAAATTAATAAGAAACTACATATACACATACTCATATTTAATAATTCAATTTGTCAAATTCAAACCAATCATGAAAGATAGGTTATCAATGATTTTAAATAAACATAAGTTTTCACAACTGACAAGTGCACGGTAAACAAACTCATACTCATAAAGAATGAAAATTGTCAGATGGCAAGTCTTTTATTAAACTCAAAACATTATAATAGTATCAAATTCTAAATATAAACAAAAGACTCGAGAGTCATCTATCATTTTCCAAAACTTGATAATAGTGCACTAGTTCTATAACTGATTTTAAACTCAAAATACAAAAGATTTCAAGAAAGAGATTGTGATAGCACAAATCTTTCCTTGCCTAAGACCATCCTTTCGCCATTCTCTCGTCCTCCAACCTCCCCTTCTCTTTGAAGCTCATTCTTCTTTTATAACCCCTTTGAGTTTGTTTTCCTTCATGATTTTATGTTTTCAAATCCTCATCTCCTCCACTTTTAAAGACTGCAATCTAAACCATAAACTATTATTGAAATCAATATAATTTAAAAAGAAAAACTAAATCTAAAATCAAATTAAAAATTAACGAAATCAAATCATATGAAAATCCAAGCATACTAAAACAAAACTACAATTAAACTAATTATAACAAACAACTATACTAAATTAAAATTATGGTGTTCTTTACACATCATATTCATATTTTAAATTGATTGGATATACTGATAGTGATTTTGCAAGTAGTATAGATGATAGGAAGAGCAAATCAAGATATGTGTTCATCTTTGGATCAGGAGTTGTAGCTTGAAATTCAAAGAAGAAATCCATTGTGACTTTATCATCTACTGAGGCAGAGTCTGTTGCAGCAACAACAGTTGCATGTCAAACTGTATGGATGAGAAGGATTTTGACTGAGTTGTTGCATGAAAAACAAAAACCAACTTAGATTTTTTGTGACAATAAATCAGCCATTGCTCTGTCACGTAATCATGTTTTCCACGAGAAAACTAAGCATATTGATACACAATATCATTGAATTCGAGAGTTGATAAACAATGATGAAATTTATGTAGAGTTTTGCATATCTGAAAATCAGTTTCCAGACATCTTTACAAAGTCCTTAGCCAAGGAATTATTTGAAATTCATAGAAAGAACATTGGGGTTTGTGAACTGTAATACTGCAGAGTTTTGTTTTTGGGAGAAATGATTAAGGGGAAGAATGTCAGAAATTAATCATTCCATGGCCAAAAAGACGGCTTATCTCAGCCGATCAAATTTTGAAGAGATACCACCGCCCAAAAATTTATTATCATCCCCTTTACCACCTTATTCACTTAATGATCATCACCGCCACACTGTTTCATTTCTTGCTGGTCGAATTTGGAAGGGGGGAGTTAACCAACTTAGCATTTGTATATATATCCATGTAATTTTGATTTTAGGATAGACAAATAGATACAGAAGAAATTGAAATTGACATAGAGTTTTTTCAGAGTGTTATCAGGGGATTTTATACTTTGTTTTTTTTGTATATGAGTTTGTAAACTCATGATGATGTTCATATTTGTTGCAGAATAATTTATTTTATTGTAGCATGCATATTCTATTTACTGTGTGAAAAATTCAGTTAAATCCTTATGCTGTAGAATGCTATTTAGATTTAGTATAGAAGTACTCAGTTAATATAGTATAGGTGGATTTACTGTTGTAGGGAAGGATTCAGTGAAGTTATTATGTTGTTGTAACATGAGTTTTTAGTCTGTTGTTATAATTCTCCTGTTTCTGTTATAACTTTGTTTTGCTGTAAAAGTTATTTTACACTTTGCTGAAACAGTTTAAAAGATTATTGTAGAACAGAGTATCAATCTTTGTGTACGATGCAGGAGTGATTTACTTAAGTTTTTTGGTGTAATAGCTTTTTATTATATGCTGAAACATGTTGCTGAAACACCTGGCTGTAGCTTACAGGTGTTGTTATACAATGCTGAAACTCGTGTAATAGAGGTTCATTGTTTCTTGAATCACTCCCTTGCATCATTCGGAAGCTGCCTTCACCATGGACTCAATATTCTCCTTTTAGAGAAAGTCTTGGTCATTGAAAAGATAAGGACAAGAGTAGAAGATGATGTTAAACCTTTCCCTTCTGCTGTATTCCTTCGATCCAATTAGTTTGAAGTTCCAAATCGTGATATTTTTCCAATAAAATCTGCAAACAAATTCCACAAAATTACCATTAACAATGGATTAAATTTGTAAAATCAAATCCCAACAAACACTCAAAATAACTAATTAAATCTCTTTGAGCTTTCCTATCGCCTCCTGTAGTGATTTCATTGGCCAATCAACAATCTTTGGATGATATCTAAACAACAAAACGTTCTGGTTGTTAAGTTTTACTAAAAAAACGCACTCATAACTCTGTTAGTTACAGTTTCGCAGCCTCATTTTAAGCTGACTAGGGGTGTTTAACTTGCATATTTCTCCAAATATATTATGCCAGGTCGTTCCGCTCTGTCTAAGCTCTCCATCGAGTCCTTTCGGGCCTGATTTGGTGCCTTAAATCCCGATATATGGCTCTCCAAAGTCTGAGTTATGAAAGTGTTTGAGCACTGTTTGGAAAATTCTCTGGACACATTCTGTTTGGTTAATAATAAAAATAAATAATAAATAAAATCTATATAAATCCACATATATACAACTACAATGGTTTCCGTGAACCCTCAGTCAACCTGCCGTGAAACCTCAGTCAACGTGGAGAGAGTGGGTCCCTCGCCGGATAAGACTCTTGGAGTATTACAATGATTGATTGTTCGATCCGGGTTAAAAAAAAAATCAAAGGTATTTGATCAGTAGGTTGATAAGTTTTATAACATGATGTTTTATTATATAAAATAAATTTAATGGGCCTTTTTCCCACAAAGTTATTAGGCAGTGAAGCTTGTAAGTGGGTTTATTTACATCTTTATGTTATATGTAACATGGTGTTTTACAATACAAACTTTATGGTATATTTACACTATGATGAATGGTTTGTGAAGGGGTTTTATAATATATATTGTATATGCATGGGTTTAGTAATATATTTATTAAGGGGATGATTATTAATTATATATTTATTAAGTACATATTTTTTTGTAGTAATTTAGTTATATAATTTTATAATACAAGTTATAAAATACAAATATACATGTTATTAGTTTATGTGATGAAAACGACTCAAGTTTTTATCGATCATAACTTTCAAACTATGAGTTGGAATAAAGTAAAAAATAGTGTCGTCGGAAAGTTATCATGGAGACGAAAGCAATGGAGTCATAAAAAACGAAAACAAAAACTAAAGGAAGTCAAAATTACTCGAAATAAAGTAAACCTAAGCATTCGAGAAGCGACATTAGCAAAATTCATATGGATGGACCCCTAATATTGAGGAAATATGTAGGGTTGTTGTTTGCCGCAATAGATGGTGTACCTTAGGAGCATGTAGATGGTGTGCTCATGTTATCGTTTCGTATTTTTTTTTACAAGAGACTAAAAACTCAATTGTACTTCTAAATTTTAGTTTTATACCCGTGAAACAAGTCTTATATGTGTGGTTGAATGGTTTCAGGTAATTAGTTGTACCTCACCATAAAATGATATTTGAGACTTAAATCAATCAACCCTCAATTATGCTAGATTCGTGATATTAGATTATATATGAGTGAACGCCTCTCCCATGAGTCCATGGCCCGGAGCTTGTTTTATTTCACAATTTTTGGATCTAGAGGTTTTCTCAATAATAGAAAATGCAAATTTTGCACTCAAGGGTCCGTTCCCAAAATTGATTAATTCTACAAATTGGAAAATAAGCATGGTCGTGAATTATTTTTTTTGAGGTGACTTACACAACCAAATTGACAAGCCTACTCATACACAAGGAAGAAGGGAGAAGACAAACCAAAATTGAAGTTTCCGACTTCCTTGATATGAGTAGCATAGAATATTCACGGTTCAACATCCTCACACCTACCAAAAATATGGTGTTCTTAAAATAATCCACAAGACAAGAAGAGCAAACACTAAATAAACTCTCTTGTCTCAAGATACAAACTTACCTAAGAGTCTTAGGGTGAACTTATAATGTCCATGAACCATTGCCATTTAAATATTCAAGAGTTGAGTTGGTTGTTTGCAATCAAATTAGGATTAATCATAACAATTATGTGATTCAAATTCATATTCATATGGGAAAAGGATAGTAGCACTTGTTCCTAAATCTATATTGGAACTGACCTTAATTGTGGTCTAATTAAAAGACACATGTAATTCTTGTAATTTATTTATGTGTATATCTATATAGATTACTGACTTATAACTTGAGTTCAATTCATGAGTTGTTCACTCTGTGAACCTATGACATAGCACTTGCATTTGTGGGATATTAATGAGTACCCCTAGTTTCATTAGATATGAATAAATACTTCCCAAATCATTTTGATGACCCCCCTCCCAATACATCTTTCCAATAGTAATAAAAATCTTCTTGTTACTAGATAACTTTTTCTATACCCCCATAGAGCTATAAAACCACTCGTACGTTGTATCACACCCCAATGCGTGTTATATATTAAATCTATTTCACAATTTTAAAAACTCCCTTATGAATGAATGTGATAAGATATTGGTCAAGAAAGTGAAGCCCTTGTTGGGCCCTTTATTTTTATAAAAGAGGTTGTGCAACTCATCAAAGACCCAACCAACCAAGTGAACAAGGATGAAAAAGAAAACGTGCAAAAGAAAGACTTTGAAACATAACACAGTCTGAAGCCAACGCAGAATGAGTTTTGGAGCCAATACAGTTACAGCAGAATCAAGAAGCGTTCGGGGTCGATGGGTTCTCAAGAGGAAGAAAGGAATCGATTGTAAGGATGATTCCTTGGATGAGGATGACTCTCTTGATGAGGATGACTCTCTTGATGATGATTCTATTCTTGGGTGAGTCTTTTGTATGTTGTCTTTAGTATAGTATTGTATTGTAATGAATGTGTGAGAGATAGGGAGATGCAAGAACTAGATCTCTACTACAGATCTAGACTGTAATTAGGAAGGAAAGATCCTAGACTCATTGTGATCAACTATACTATTATACTGATATGTACCTACTGATATCTTATAATGACTAGGGTGGATGTCTAATGTAAAGTTTTGAAGACTTATTGTCCAAAGACTTATAACATAACAAAAATATATTGGAGATCAAATTTTGAAAATGTTCCTAGTTCATCTTACTTTCTGTATCTCTGAAATGTCATTATGCATTATTTGTTATGAATTATATTTTGTTATCCCTTCTTAATGTTCTATATAGTTTTGTTCTTTTTTATTAGTGCATGATGTGGTAAGGATATGAACTGAGTATCTATGTTACGCTAGAATGGTAACAATATAGATGGATTATAGATCTATATATCATTCTTCTTATCCTTCCCTTATCTATTTTGTATTGGGTGATACTTCTTTCCTTTCAGAAAGATGAAAATTCCAGCGCACTAGACTACTCTAGTACCTTTTTGTTGGTAACTTGCATAGGATGATGGTCCGACAACTTTGCACCAACCAAATGGTTCCATTGTCGGGACCCTAATTTTATAAGGGAACCTGTAGAGATAATTCTTCCACGTATCCACAAGTCTGACATTTGAAAATGGTGGGAATGTAAGTGTGATCCATTCGTACTAAAGGAAGAAAAGTTATGGAACCTAAACTGGGATCCCACTCAGGATCCCTTCTTCTACTCGAAAATATCAAGCGACTAGTACATGATTTTTTCAGTAGAAGTACCAGAGAAGTTGTTCTAGTGGGTAGATTGTCTACAAGAAGCACCATAATTCAAAGAATGGGTAAAATAAATTGGTTCTTGGGATATAGAGAAGTTGGCATAGCTTCACCAAATGGATCACTAGATCACTCGAGCGATGGATTTCTAGGTTGACACATCTTTGGAAGGATATATCATCGAGTTTGCAGCGGAGAACCACCATTCTTTTTCACAAGATGAATCAATATTGAAGAAAGGGGCACAAGGAAGATTGCTAAGGGAAATTACCCCTTGGATCAAGGTCTTTTTTGTGGAGGAGAGGATACTAGTTGTCCCTCCGCCTGAGATAGAAGCCTAAACCCATGCGATCGGGGTGGGGAAGTTTTGGGGCAGGTTCATGACCTAAGAAGGGGAATGAGTTGTTTGAAAGATGGAGGAAGATAAAACATCAAGAAGTGAGTGTTCCCTAAGGAGAGTCGCCATAGTTTAGAAATGGTGGTAGGGAAAGGTAAAGAGAGGAACGAAGCAGTCAAAAGTGTTGTAGAAAGAAATCATACTTGGAGGAGCGGATGAAAGGAAAACAAAGGAGTTGTGGAAGTTGCGAAGACAAGAAAGAATGGCCAGTCTAAGATTGCAGGAAAGAGAAGCATAGAAAGAAATAAGGCCCATGGAGAGCGGACAAGATGAGGAAGGTGTAGAAGCAAGAGAGGATGAGGGACGTCTGGATGTTGCGGAAGACAAATAAGAACTGGTCCCGATCCCATGAGGAGTCAACCATGAACCGAAGGAGGTTTCTCTAGTAAAATAAAATGAGACCCCCCAAATAAAAGAAGCCCTCTCAAAATTTAGTGGAACTAGCCTCGATTCGCCCATCCCCCAGGTGCCTTCAATATCGTTGATAATCTCAGTACCTCATACTCATGCAAATCCTATTTTTTCGAATTCAGTCAGTTTAATAGGGCTCACAACTTTAAAAAGTGGGAGGATAGTAGGGTCTCCTGGTAAATCGCAACTAGGGCCATTAGGATTTATTTTGATAGGAAAAAGAACATCGACAATGACTATGTGAGGCCATCATTGGTGTTATCACTGAAATTTCGTCCGCACAGGGCGACAAGAACTCAACATCATCAACACAGAAAAACAATCATCCATGGCACAAGGATTAACTCCACAGCACATCAAAAGGGCCAAAACTATACAAAGTTGGCTAAAAAGA
>SNQJ01S0003314.1:267859-285732 GCA_010110895.2 Picea sitchensis
ATTTCTTGTTTAATTTTTGTTCATACCTTTACTATTTTCTTTCTAACCTTTTGCATTGCAGCTGTCATGCCTATCAGAGCCCAAGTAGGCATGTAAGTGCTCGCTTTTTGCTCACTCATTGACGAAAAGAGCACGAACAATTGGTTTCTATGTGAGGCCATCTAGAGGTCCATAGGAACCTTGAATGTGAATAAGTTAGTAGAATTCTAGACTACCTTGAGGGGTCATTAGTACATGATGGACATTGAGCCTCGGGTACAAGGAAAATACTTTACCCTTGACTAGGTGCATCATAAATTCATGGTCGAATTCAAGCTACCTCGGTATCAACAACAATCTCTCTCTAAGTTGCACGAGATTCAATAGAGAAAGGGGGATTCTGCATAGGAATACAATCATAATTTTAAGGACATTATTGGGAGATTGGAAAACCCAATTCATGAAGACCATCAAAGGGAATGGTACATCCAAGGGTTACTACCCTTTACTCGAATCTCTTTAAAGCAATGGAGAATAGCCACATTGACAGAGACTTTGGAACAATTGATCAACATATTTGGGCTCTTCTTTAGTGCCTAAATTACAGTCTATCAGGTCTTCATTTTCTTTAGAACTTCTCATTTTAACAACAACATCATTATTATCAGAGAGCCTCTCTAAAGGAACCATCCCCTTATGAATGTGATTACCTGGCAATTGAACAATTTCAAGATCTACAATTTTGGTTAGAAACTTGTCAATATGCAGATTTTGACCATCATCTAAATCTTGGTCAATATGCAAGGCATAAAATTCATCCACTATTTCCAAAAACCTCTTCAATTCTTCATCGTATTAAAAAATCTTCCAATTCTTGAAATTGTTAGGAATGGAAGGAATGTATTTAACTTCAACATCATATATGAGCTTGGGAGGCAATGGAATTCTAAAATTGCTAGCCGAAACAACCAAGGAATCAACTATTGAATTATAGCTCCTAGGAATGTAAGAAATGTTGAATGTTGAGAAGACGTTGTCTACCAGATCCAAAACTTAGTTTATGTAGGCCTTTAACTTGACATTCTTAGTATGATAGATGTTTCTTACATGTTGCACAATCCACTCATCATTACCAAATATTATTAGACCCTCAATCTCCATGTCCCTTACATCTCCAAGTCCCATGATCAGAGCCTCATATTCTACAATATTATTTGTCACCTCAAACTTAAGTTTGAAATGCAAGGTTATGACTTGTTTGGAGGGAGAGGTGAAGACTATTTCTGCACCAGCCCCATTTTTAGAATATGCACCATCAGAATACATCTTCCACCATTAAACCCCCTTTCCAGTTATTTCACATTTTGTTGATTGTTGATTATTGATCTCTAAGAATGGTTGAGGGGAATTGGTAAGATCAAGAATACTAGACCCCAAATCAGTATCAACAACATAGATGGGATGGTTTGTCAGATTTTTCTCATCACTCATGATATAGGCCATTTGATCTTCTCTATACAATCTCATGTGCTCACACCAAAAGACTAGTATTGTATCATAAGAAATATCCATTTGTAAAGTTCCTCCTAACCTATTGATCCATGATCCAGACAACAACATCCCAAATTTTTGGGGTACATCTACAAATACAATTTCCATGACAATGCTTTTCATAAGCAATTGGAAAAGTTTAACAACTAAATCTTTTATAACCTTGATACACTTTAATTTCCTTGAATCAAAAGAGTACAGGTCATCATATGTTTTTTGATTTCCAATCCCAGTTCATCCATGACATCCTTAGGCATCAGATTATGGAATGCACCAGAATCCATAAGGAAATTATGCAATATATTGTCATCCACATTCAAAGAAGTGTAAAATGGAGGAGAAGAATCATCTCTACCTTTGAGCATGGGCCCCAATATCACTGCAGGCTTCTCATCTTGTAAATTGATAGAATTTGAAGGATTTGGATGAGATGAGGGTTTCAGAACCCTCATGATTTATTTTTTGAACCCTTCTTTTTTTACTAGCTCAAGCAAGGGAACACGAATATTAATTTTTTTAATTTCATGCTCAAAATTGAAATTAGAAAGAGATTTTTCAACACCTTTCACTTCATATGAAGGAGATTTTATCACTTGTTGATTATTTTTTCCTCCTATTTCTCTGGTAGGGGAAACCTTCACATGGGAATCTATCTTTTTGGACTAAGGAGGTGTATTTTTCTTCTCAACATTTTTCTTTGATGTCAATTTATATTTGTTCTGACCTTCTATCTGATAAACCTACTCTTCTTGAGCCAATTCATCTATCTGGTTACACATCAAGGACTCCTCATACTCACTTTGAGTAAGATGAGGTGAGGTAGGTTTAGCTGTAACATAATGAATGTTTGGTTCTACTCCTTCCACCTCTTTTTTTTCATTTTATTCATCCAATAGATTATTCTGGAAAGGGGATTGAACTCTTTGATCTTTATTGTTCTTATGGTCTCTCTGCAAAACTTGAGGTGGATTATTTTTTCTGATTAATTTATTCTTACTTCCAAAGTATTGAGTGTTTCTATTGTCTTGTCTCCCTTCAAGCTTTAACCTCTCCATTTCTACAGATAATGATTTGACGAGCTTGGTCAAATCATCAACCTTTGGATTTGTACCTAAAGTATATGAAGGAGAAGCCTTTGTTTTTTGTTTTATCCTCTCTCTGTCATATCTGCCTCTCAATTTATCTAATGCCAAAATATTTGAATCAACTTCTAGGGAAACATCTTGCATATGATCCAATCTAACATACCTCCTTTATCTCAACAATATACAAAACTATGTGTCAAATGAACTTGCATAAGTTGTTTTTGCAGAGGTCTTAGTGGGATTAATTTCAGTAGAAATATTATTGTACATTTTTTTAAATCTTTTAGAAAAGTTAGAAACACATTCTCCCTTTTTCCTTTTGAGAGCCCCAAATTCTGTGATATAGTACAAAAAGTATTTCTTGTCACCCCAATGCGTTAAGAAAGCATCATCTAGGACCTCAACTCCAACTATTGATCATGGGATTAAACTTATAAACCACTTGTGAACTTCCCCATATAGTATTTGAACAAGGACCCTCATCCAGACATCTTCAGTTTCAATGTTTAGGTTATCTACATAACTATAAAAGGTAGCAAGATGTTCTTCTGCAGTAATATTTTATTCTCGAGTGAATTTGGCATGTACTTAAGGTAATATTCAACTGGAAGGGAATTCATGGGTTGAGGAAGCACTAATGGTGCATACCTAGCAGCCGCAATGGCATCCAATTTGCTTAGAGGTGGATTCATTCTGACCATGTTAGGAGAAGGAGGTGTCTAGCTCTTAGGAGTTTTTGATGAGGTTACAACAGAGGAGATAGTAGAAAAATTAGAATGAGGTGAAGTGGGTTGTGACTTTGGTGATCCTAATGGATTTTTATTAGAGGACATAACTTATTTTGTCTTAGTTTTAAAAATTCTATGCCAATCAACACTTAGAACATCAAGAAAAGGTGATTCCCATTCCACCCACTCTATTTATTTCTCAACCTTTTCAATAACAAATTCTTTTTCAAACTTAGTAAGTAATGTAACTCCAGAAGTCTCAAAACTTTCTTCTTCTAAACTAGGAAGAGGAAGAATAATTTCACTAAAAATACTTTCTTGCAAGACTTTAGAAGACTCATATTTGGCAGGGACTCGACCAGTGTTTGATGTTTATGTTGAGATCTTAACAGTGAAGGAAGTTCATTTTTATTCAGTTTTAATGGATTTGAGTAAATTACTATTTGGAGATCCTAATGATGGGAAATATTCTAAACTTTAAAGTATCAACCATTTAACAACTTTGGGTGATGCAAGGAAATCAAAACTTTCAAGGATCTTTTCTTTCAAATCAGGAGAAAAATGTGTATGTTCAAAAGGATGACCTTCTAGTTGGGATTTTACATGGATTTGAACCTCATATAATTGAACATATTGAGAAATAGAAACTGGTGTGTGCAATACATAATCAGGTAGGTTCTTAGTAGTACCTAAAGATTTAGAATATTAGGATCCTTTCAAATCCTTTCCCTTTTTTATGATTTTCTCTAGGTCTGGTACAGGTGTGGCCAAAGGTGAATGTGGATTAGCTCTTGTTCTTCTTTTCTTAGGATCCATAGATGAATCTGGAGTGACCAGGTGAATTATGCAATCCTTTCTGTTACTGGTTTATGTACACCATCAAAACTACTAGTATCCTTGTTGTATAGCCCGTGGAAAGATCTTCAATTTCGCCTCCCCGACAATGGCGCCATAAATGACAGCACTAGAATTCACACCTAGATTGTTATAGGTGTAATCCTAATACCCATCATAATTTTATAGGTTTGTAAAAGACAAGGTTTTTAAATTCATGTGTAACAAATTGATGAGAAACTCAGTTTTAAAATATCAACACAAAACTTCCACAAAACATACTCCAACAAGTAAGGCATGAACAATCTTAGATCCTTTTTTAGAATATCAATGAAAATCTGGACGATTGAAGGAGAAAATGAAATACATGAACCAAGTTGCATCATAAACTTTTTGCACACATACAATAGAATTTTTACTAACAAGGAGCCTCCTAGTAAAAAACAAGATATTCTTTGACAATACTTCCACCAACAAATAGACAATAAATCAATTACTTCATTTCATGAACACAAGTACTAAAGATAAATCCTTTATCAGTAGATTTAATCAAATCAAGAGAAGAATATAACATGCAAAAATAGAAAAAGTAGTTGATATTCAATTATCCAAGAGTCTTAATTATGTACATACATAGTCTAGAAACTTTTATAGTCTGAAGCAAAAAGATATGAGTCTCTCAAAAACTACTTGAACCCTATTCATGAGTCACATCACACATTAAATAGAAATTTACATGAAAAATCCCTCTATGACTCTCTATCTAACCTATGCATAGGATTGTGTGCCTTGGAGAGGCATGGAAGTAGACAAACAAACAGAAAATTAACTAACTTCTAAATTCCAGGAAACTATTGGTGATGGTAAATGAAACTACAGCCAGCTCATATTTGGAGATCTAGTGCAACTGGATATTTGGTACAAGTTCTCTTTGATGTATAAATGCTTCCTAGGAAACCATTCAAACCTCCTTTGATAGCTTCCAACCCTCCCATAACTTGAATTTATGAAATTGTTGGAGTTCAGAACAAGTTCATTGCGAATTGTTTCACTTTAAGCAGGTTCATAGTGCATCTGCAGGATTCGTTGCAAACTTTCCTATACATGACATTTCATATTTCTTCTTAGTGCAACTGATGTCAAAACATGAAAATAAACTATGCGCCTCTACTAATTCCTCCTACAACCTCTAAGCCATGAAAAATAACTTCCAAAAATAGAAAGTGGGAAAAATTATAAGAAACATGAGACAAAAACTGTTTCTTAGGTTTGTGAGCCAACATATGTAAGGAACCATAACAAAAATGATATACCGTCATAGAAATTATGCTCCATGATCTTAGTCAATGACTTCCTGAGCCAACAGGTCCAGATTCATTTTAGTTCTATGTTCCTTTGATTGATGCAATTCTTTTTTCAACCTTCTCATCTCAGCTTGAAAAGATATATTCTTCTTGTATACATTTTTTACATGTCTATGCAGGGGAAGTGATCTCCTCACCATATGTTTTTCCTTTGCAATGGATTCTTCACACCTGCCTATGTTTTATTTCAATTGGATTCTAGCTTGTAGATTTTCCTTTTTCAAATTTTCATTCTCAACTTTTGTCTCTTTTAGTTGCTTCTTGAGCCTTTTGAAGGTGGGATTTCTTTCCTCAGAAGGGGACGTTATTTCAATGATTCCTATAGGATATTTATGAGATTTGGATTTGGCTTTTTGCTGAAGTAGCGCTTCAGATGTATCTTCTTCCACAGGGGCATGATGTCTTTATGCTTCTCTTGTAAATGGTTTTCTAGGCTTAGCTGGTTGAACAACATGTGGGTTAAAAATCAATTTATTTCCATTTAACTTTCTTTCTTTATTAGAAGATGGTTCCACAGGTGAAGACTTTGGTGTAGGATAAATTTCTTCAACAATAGGATATGTAGGAACTTCATCTATCTTTATCTTTTTTCTTGATTAAGTGTGCACAACCCTCTCATGTGAGGTAGGGTTTTTCCTTTTAGTTTCTGGAGTGTTAACAATATCTGGCTAAAAGATTGATGTAGTTAAGAAAGAATCCCAATCAATATTAACCTTTCTCTAAAAATTTGATATGATATAATGAGTTGTAGTTCATGAGGTTCAGATCTAACAATCTCCCCTCCTTTATGGACCTTCTTCATTTGTTGAGTTTCCATGGAAAGTCAAATAAGAGTAAAATCTCTCCGATAACTACAACCAACAAACTATGTGATGAAATCTAGTGAACTCAGGGTTTTGCTGCAAGTAGGTTTTTTTGTCAAAATAAATTGCAATTGAAAGATAAGGTGTGAGAATATATTTTTTGAATGGAATGGTGGTACCTAAAACATGGGTGTAGGCAACGTATGATAGGGTTCTAGATTATGTATGAAATAGGGGATTCACAACACTAACTAGTTTGCAGCATCTACAATTATGTAGCAAATAGGTTCCTTAAATACTATAATGGTTTCAAAATGATGGAATTTGAGTATCAAGGAATGGTACTTGGCATACAATGTTTACCCCTTGCTGCAGAAAGTCAAATCATCAACCCTAACTCACCACCAGTAGCTACATGAAAGTTTGCAACACTAATAGTCTGTAGCAACACGTAGTCTGCAGTGATAGATAGTATGCAACGAGTACCTTTGTAAATGAAAATAGCACGAAAATGGTCGAACCTTCCTTTTTAAATCAAATTTTGGAAATGATGATGATGACAAGGCATTGAAAACGAGAATCCACCAAGTGCCACATTTCCCAAATCATGATTATGTATGATTTAACGAATGAGGTGTTTTTGAATTGCTGTGGAATTTGAGGAAATTTTATAGTGGATGAGATTTGATAAGTGACATGACACATAAATGGTTAAGTGAATCATTAAAACCTTTTGTACACATGTTTTCGACAAATCACTTGATGGTGACCTTCAAACTATACAGATATGACTAATACCTTCCCTCCTTACAAATGATGACAAACACCATCATGACATCATGACTTTTGTAATTGTACCTTTCTAGACCTTAGGAAAATCAAAGTCCTAATTTATAGACATGAAACATGACTCAAAACTTTGAGAACATGATTCTATGACTTAAGCCTATAATTTTAAACAAATGTGTTATAAAAAGGAAAAAATGCATGACTCACAAAGACCAAAAGAGTCCTTTTGAGACTAGACTAACAAAAACTTTAAAAGATGGGAGAAAACTTGGACTCGTGTACATCCTATATGTTAACAACATGCATACTTTAGAAACACAAATTTTTAATGCATGCTTATTCTTTTTAGTAAATTAAAATGACATGGAAATTTTAGTAATGTGTAATAATTGTTGTCTTTGGAAAAGGAAGAAGTTATTTAAACAAGAGAGATAGCCATGCAGTGTCTAGTCCCTACCTTAACAAAGTGTAAATATAAATAAGGTAACAAATACCATGATTGTGGCTGCTATGAACTCTCGAGTTTTGTCTGATAACCCTCTCAAAAGACTTAGCATAGGTTATGCAATGTGGAGGTTTACTAGTAATGGTTGGTGGTAATAGGAGAATTTAAACCTATCACTACCAAGTTTCGAATCTGGGCAGTCAATTAACGTGCTACGTAACACAATTCATGCTTCTCAATTTTGTTCATAATAATAATGATCTAATTTAATAAATTATAATGTAGCCAGAAGAAAATTGGTTATTCCGAGTTCTACATATATTCCCAATGTGCCTTGAGAGGACGCAGACTAATTAATTATGTTAACAATCTAATCGTGGTAGGTACGAGCTTGCTGATTGTGGAAGGTTCGAGCTTATTCTTTTAATGTGGGATGGTCATCCGTCTAATTTACTAATAAAAGGCAGCATGACTAAGACAGAGAAAAATTCCCCATGCTATCACCTACCTGGGTTCAATCATCCGTCCGTCATCATAGAGGCTCTAGTGCCCCACGAGAGGCTTCTAGTTCTGCCAGATGCAGGAAGAGTATATTAAGTCTATACTTTTATGGTTTAAAAAGTCGATTCACTAGCATACACATTGGTTCTAGAACCAAAGTAAGTAGTTCCAGTCTCACTTGCACCTACAACACATCATGTAGTAGCATATACAAATACAGTTCCATAGCTAGTTTACCGAGAGAGATATAACTATAAGTGTAGTGACCCGCATGATCGATGACCTCTGATTTATCTTCTATTCCTTTCTTGAACGGGTAACATAGATCCTAGCTCCTGCTACTCCATAGAAATCGGGCCTTGAGGAAGTATTCTGGGGGCCTTTCCCATAGCCAAGCAAGGTTGGCTGACCTTTCAAAACCTTATTCTCGAAGGATAATGGGTGGGTCATATCTTACTGACTAGAAGGTATTACCTGAGCAATTCTCTAGTTTCTTTGGATTTTATACACGAATAGACTTTACGCCTTCTGACTAGATTAAAAAAACTTTATAACGTGAAGACCGAGTTGAGTGGAGCCTGTGTGTATAGAACTGTGCAATCTAGAGTTCGATGGTGCGAGCTCTGATGTTGCGATCATGAGAGCATCTCCCCGGTGCAAAAAGAGAAACAAAAACACTACTAGAACAAAGGAGTTGTGCAAAGTTAGGGTTTAGCTCAAAAATTAGGGTTTCATGGATACACAAACTGGTGGGGCGAATACGAATTCCGTGTAGACTGCAAACTAAGACACATATGGACAGACTGGTGGGAGTAAGGAAACCATGAACAAAGGCCTGAGCGAATTAAGAACGAGAGGCAAATGACAACCTAAGCTATTTGAATAGGTTATGTTCTAACATGCATTTTCTGCTAGGGATGATTTTAAGGATGGAAATTTATTTTGAAATATAGAAACCTTGGCGAATCTTACTAATCCTTCACATGCCAACTATAAAATGTTTGGCAATATTTTTGTAAAAATATTCAAATTTCTAATGATTTTATATAGTTTGTATAAAATTTTGGCTATTTTTTAAGGAATTTTTTTTTTATCCTTTAGAATTTGGGTGAATCATTTTTAGAATAGCGAATCTTATATTGGGAAAAACCATGGAAAATTAGCCCATGACCGAAATTTAGCCCTTAAAATTATCATTGTTTTCTGCCAAGACGTGTTAATTTTTTAAATTTATCAAGCATGATAACGTTGGTGAATGCAGGAATTACTATTATGGAGCGGCGGTGCAGAACATTGCCTTCGATGGGTTGAACGATGCAGAGAAGGTGGGGCAAGACGCCACCATCGAGTTCAAGACAACCATGTGGTTCTGGATGCAGAACAACAACTACCACTCTGCCATAACCTATGGGCAGGGCTTCGGTGCCACAACCAAAGCCATCAACAACGGATTGCAACAATCAAAGCCATCAACAACAGGGGATGTAACCGTGGAAACAATGGGAGTGAGGAGCAGATACTGTAGCTAGAAACTCCAATTTTTTTGCAATTTTCATCATCTTTGGGGATCTCATGCCGAATATAATCAGCTAGGTGCAAAGCTAAGGGATGGCCAGGCAAATATGACATGCCGTGAAAATATGACAAGGTGGAAGGTTTTGGCACTGTCCGAGAAATTAGAAATTATTTTTTTTAATTCATTTTTTAATACTAACAATTTCAAAAAAATATTCACATACACCATTGCAATAACCTCACATCAATAATCTCTCAACCAATAAAAAAAATAAATTTTTAATTTTTAATAAATACTAAAATAAATTTATTTAAAAAAAAAAAAAAAAAAATCATAAAAATTATAAAATAACTTAGGTGATCTTATAAATTAAGATCCAAAACTTACCAATTATTATAACAAATTGGACTAATAAGCGTACATATGCATTTACATGTTGCTAATAATAACAATAAATATACATTCTCATTGTGATGAAAAGGGAAACAACTTCAATTTTTTTACTTAATACATAATAAATGAAATTGTACCACTCTCACATACCCACACACAGAGTGAGTAGTGATCTTAGATTAACCTAATAGCAAAAAATCTAATAATATAGAAGTTTAATTTTAACATTACACAGATGTCCATCCAAATCTGGAAAGACAGAAGCGGGGTGCAGGGCGGGAAGAAAGATGAAGGGACATCGGTTAAGGAGAATACGAATAGAGAACCTAAACATATTTTATACGTAAACCGATAGAGAGCAGAGCTGCAAGGACGTCCATTCCATCGCCATGGCCGATTCTTCAATGATCCCTGGTATTGTTGATAGTATAGTGCTGGACAAAATAATGCCACTCTTGCCATGGCACACCCGGCCCCTTCTGATGGCCTTGAGTGGACCCTGGACAAACGCGTTATACGCAATTGGAGTACAAGGCAGAGAGGGATTATATCGCCCACATGCGGAACGCACTGCTAGAGAAACCCGTTTGAAGCAGCCGCTTAAATGCCGTATTGCAGTGGAATATGTTCGTACGAATCGAAAGAGGTACTGAGAGCTTTTCATTCTTTGCCATTATTATCACAATGTTCTCTTTAGAGGTTCTGTGGTCTCGAGATTCTTCTGTGATCATTGGATTGATAGTTTATTTATTGCCGTATTTAAATAAGTCTTTCCGAACAACGTTTTAAATTTGATGTCTGCAGCGAATCCGGCTATATGGTGAAACTTTTCGACGGGCAATGGAGAAACGTCGCCCCCATCATTGGACGCGGGCCTAACACACACACAAGTTCCAGTTCGGGATATGTTTTAGGAGTAGTTGACGGAAGGCTGTATTTTGGTGAACGCCCGCCGGGCGGTGATCCAGGTGTTCAGAGAATTATTGGTTTAGACGTTGGCAGCGGTTCATGGCAATGGAATGAAGTATGTGAAGGAGAAAATTATAATGATATTCTATTGTATATATGCAGATCAAACCGCGTCGCAGGTAACCTTTTTGTATATCGCAGATGTCGTAGATGGCGACATCTGCAACCTCATATAAGAGATTCTTATTTGCATATAACAGAGATACCTAGGTGGGAAGAAACAAGTTATAGGGCACCGGAAGAACATTTTGTCCGCACCATCTACTCTCCGCGGCCAATTTTTTTGCATGTGGGGAACAGACTGTATTTCTTTGGGTCGGTTCCTTACACAGAGAATGTTTTGTTTCTTGACCTAAATACGAGAGCATGGAACAAAAGCAAAGTCGAAGCTCACGTCGGGGGCCATCTGAATGTTGAGAAACATGTTCTGCTCGTAGCTTACAACGAGACGCAATTCCACATACTGAGATATGATTCGACAAATAAACGTTGGATAATAGCTGGACGGATGTTAGCGCCCGCTGATCCTCTATTGAAATGGACTTGGTGTGTTGAATACGATGACCTAGGCGAGAAGCAGTTGTGGATATATATTCGCTCGCATAGAGAAGGTGAGGGTTTCCGCCTGTGTAAATGGCAAGTTGTACAGACATTACGGGAAGGCGAAGGAAGATTGATGGGCAGCGTTTGGGATGACAACGTGCTGCGTGACGGAGAAGTAGAATGTGAACTTGTAAATCGCACACTACTTGAACCTCTTGAACCTCTTCAAAGCCCTAGGTCACACGGCCTTCACCGGAGCGACTCAACTAATTTTGAACCTACTCAAATCCCTAATTTTGAACCTACTCAAATCCGTAGCTTACACGGCTTTCACAGGAGCGACTCAACTAATTTTGAAGATATACCCCGCGTTAATGTGCCCAATTACTCAGTCTGTTTTAGAAGGCCAGAGGTATCATGAGTAACGATTATGTTATTAAACATTAGATCATTATGTTATTAAACTTTGTTATTGTTTGGATACTAGTGAAAACATATCATAAATTTAGTAATATAAATAGGATTTTTTTGGTATAGATTTATATATCTTGAAAAGTGAATATACAATTAAGGTATCTAGAAAAATAGAATTTAAATAGTAAAAATTCACCACAACTTTGTATACATTTTTATTAAAATAATGGATTTTTCAAAATTTCTCCCTCATTACATTTCGTGTTAGGGTTTGAACTTGTACTTCTACATTCTTACAGATATTTATATGTATGTAGCTGTGACTAGAGGTCTCTTTACACTTCCCACTCAAAAGACCAAAATTGAAAGTTGATCACTTACATGGAGAATCCACTTTCTTCCACTTTCAATGGAATACTTAGTACAATAGATATGAAATATGAGATGAAGCTTCTTTTATTGGCATTACAAAATAATATTTATCAAACTTCCTTACAAGTCCAAATTTGGATTTTCAAGTTGGGATGGAGTATAGATTCACCTTTCTATGAGTACTTTCTATGAGTACTTTGAAGACTTTGAGGGTATCTTTCTATTAGTACTTTGAAGACTTTGAGGGCACTTTCCTCACTACTAGTTGTTTTCCTAATATATGTGTGGTGTCATAGATCCACATTGTATTTGTTGATGACTATGATTGTATAAATGTCATATATCCGCATTGTATTTTCTAGTGGCTATGCTTTTATTGATGATATGGATCTCCTTCGTGGTCATGGTCTTGCATTTCATCTCATGGATCTATAGTGTATTATTTGGCCACCTTGTTCTTAAGAGTATGGGTATGTCTATATAGGGGATGATCTAAGGTCTTTTTTGACTTTTGACCCTCCTCTCTCCTCACGTCGCGTCACATTAGGGGGAATTTTATTGCAAGTGTTGTAGTTCCATATATTTTGATGCTTCACTATTATGCTATCCAATATTTATGTTTTATGTTGTTATGCTATTATTTATTACAATATTTCTATTTTTTTCTATTTTATGTTGTTATGCTATTATTTAATACAATATTTCTATTTTTTTTTATTATAATATGATGTAGGAGCATCGTACGTAGCCAACAACGCAAGCACAAAGAGGAGGACAATTGGAAAAGAACCAACACACATTTTGAAAGGTTTTGAATTTGAATAGAAAATAATTAATGTAATAGCTAGGGGAGCGTATTCACACTTATGTTTTGGAGGTTGTAAACAAATCTTGAGTGTTTCTCTCATCTGTCGGATATGGAGGCATTTATGTGTATTGAATGTAAAGTAGTTGTATCTTTTAATTTTGAATTTGATAGTTAGAGTTGTAGGAGGGAAAACGGAATAATAGACACCCTCGCTTGTATCATTATATTATTATTATTTATAAATAGAGAATTATGTAAGTTGTTGAGCTGTAGTAGAGATTTGTGGAGAAGAACCCATGTACAGGAACACTAGAGTCAGTATATGAAGCTTTGACTCAATTTTCATGGTGTTATTATGCTTGTTGTTTACATCTATTGAATGGTATGTTTAGAGTTGTTTTGTTTCTCTGATTATGCATTTATTTCAATGCTGTGTTATATGTATGATTTCATGTTAAATGTATGAAGTCTGTGAGAGATGAAGAATGAGTTTCAATTGTTTCTCTTCCTAAGAATTCCTGAAAGGAGTGCAACGAACTTATGCAAGGTGTGCATCGATGAAGTTCTGAGTTTTATCTCAAAAATATCAGGAGAGGTACCGTTGTTCTGATATCAACCGAAGTGCAAGGTTAGCTTAGAGCCATGTAAGATGTGTGCAGGCTGGGTGAGGTCTTGGATTTTACCAATCAAAGAGGAAGATTGAAAGACTGTTGTTGCAAAGAGTGCACAGAGTCGAAGATCCAAATAGCCAGAGGTTAATTGAAATTGCCGCAAGGAGTGTGTGCGTGGACCCCTTTGGAAGCCTTGAGGTTGCAAGCAAAAGCTCAGAAGCGATAGAACCTTTGAATTGTTCAAAGGGAGACAGAGGATGAAGTCAAGTTCACGAGGGAGGACATAAAGTCATTTGGCCATAATTCCTTGAGAAGTTAAATCAGAAGTGGAATTGCTTCAAGAAGAAGTGTCGATTTACCGTGGACTGTTGGATCTCACACACCAGTGAGAAGATTAAATCTGAGTGTTTTCAGTATTTAGAAGCTCAAGAGGAATAGTGGTCGTTGGATTGCGATCAACAGGAGTTGTTGATTTCATCCTTGAACTCTTTCATTTCAGAGTTCGGGCATCAGAGAAGATTGTGACTTGGAGTCGAGAGTCATGAACTCGCGATTCATGAAGCCCCAATCTGACTAGAGCCGCCAGATCAGGGGAGATTTGAGTCATTTATTTACGACAAGCGTATATTGCAATTTGAAGCTCACCGATACGCGAAGTTTCGGGTGCCAAAAAGACTACACCCCAGGTTTTAGTCAGAGTTCATATTGGAGAAAAGTCAAGGGAGGAGTCAAGATCTATTAACCCTTTCGTGTTTCAGGGTTTGTCGAGCCAGAGGGACTCACATCAGGATTCACAAGGTCATGAAGTCCGAAACACCTTTTCGGTAAAGGTCGTGGTCATAGTTGTTGATCATGTGGGTGAGAGTTAGCGCCTTGGGATTGTTCATGCAAGCATAAATCACAAGGACCTATGGATACACACACTTGTGTGTGTGTTTTAGTGGGATTTTCCTATGGGGAAATCGAAGACTCAATTCGAGTCAGGTGGAAATTTAGAACAATTGTAAGACTGGGAGGTTGTGCAGATCCTACTGAGGTAGGGGTGTTGTGCCATAATAGATCTAGTACATTGCATGTGGTATTAGAGCTCTTCCTCGGGAATATATTGTGGGATACCATTTTTCTGGGTAGAAACGTATTTGATGTTTTTAAGCTACAGTGATCTGTCATTCAATTACTGCAATATTTCTATTTTTTTCCATTATAATAGATCCGGTACATTGCATGTGGTATTAGAGATCTTCCTCGGGCATATATTGTAGGATAAAAATTTTCCGGGTAGAAAAGTATTTGATGTGTTTAAGCTACAGTGATCTGTCATTCAATGCAAAAACCCATGATCAAGGAAGCATACACACAGGAACAACAAGTGTTTTTTAAGAGCACATTGTTGGCCACCCTTGTAACCCCTGTTGGTACCCCTTTGAGTGGAAGTGCATCATGTGTATTCGGATTGGCCTAAATATCATGAATCCTGCCATAGATAAATCGATCAGTCACCCTACTTCTATAGTGCCAGTGAGAAAATTAGTCGGGAAGATGCTATTGGATTACTGAGAGGGGGAGTGAATCAATAATAGTGCAATTATAATCCTTTTTATCCAAATTGATCCAAGTGTTATATGAAAGTAGTATTATTATCCAATAATGAGCAATAAGAAATGAACAATTACACACATACATAGTACACCAGTGTTTTATGTGGAAACCAAAATCAGGAGAAAACCACATAATGATTTTTCTTATATGTCTTAAAGAATTACATTCATTGGAAGCAACAACTTCCTTTGTTTTCCATCTACGACTCGAAAGAGGCTCTAACCCCCTATATTCTTAGGCTACAACCTGAGGGAAGCTCCAACTCCCCAATTCTCTGGCTAGTACCGGAAGGAAGGTACAACCCCCTATGTTCTCTGGCTACAACCAGAAGGTGGCTACAACCACCTGTCCTTGCCCCGTTCTGCCACCCTGAAGTAGAAGTAGAATGTTGAAACCACTGTCAACCTATCACTATGAGATATATTGTTGTATAACTGTATCAACCTATACCATTAACCTGTATCCAATCTATACAACTTTCATGTAATCAATCTATACCTAATCTGAACATGTATCCACAAAAATACAACAGATACACGACCTGTAGTGATGCAACCTGCATATGTACACACCCTATCTATTATGAAGCCTATGTATGCCTTCAGAAACTAGGGTTTCATTTCACTTGAAATTTTTTTGACCCTCTGTAACTTCTTTCACATAGATCCATAACCTATCATTGTATCCAGATTGTAACTGTACCCTATGCATGCATCCTCATACATAACCTCTACTCAAGGAAAGTATGTCTCTCTCTAGTCATGTGCCATATAGTTATGTGTAATCATGAATAAGTATAATATCGCTCACATGATCTTAGTCATCAACCCCTTTTTGATATTCAACTTTTCAATACATCAACAAATACAAGATCTCAACCATGTACCATAAAAAATCTTAGCCATATGCCAAGAAATACAAGATGTGCCTCAACAAGAAGTATCGATGATAAATATACCAACACTATATTTTTGTAGATCTGACTTATACAGAATATCCCATGTAACCACTAGTCTCTCTAGGGAGAATCCTCAAATCTCCATTGCCATTCCTCATGCATACATCAAAATCCAACTATTCATAGAAATAAGACATACCTTTTGAACCAATGGATGGATCTGATGTAAATGAGCACTCTAGACCTTCCTGGGAGCTTGATCTCACAATCTAGAACCTTTGCACCTTCATCTTCTCAATTTTCATGGTTTTATCAACATATACTCACCTTATACACATCCAACCCGCGTACACACGTACCCTATACACATCCATCCCACATATACCTTCAATGTATACACACCCTATACATAGACAACCCACGTATGCATGAGAAAATAGGGTTTTCTATGAATCCGAGAGTTTCATCATCAACCCTTCATTCTACCTCAGACGTTCGCCACTTCAGATGTATCCACAAATATTTACAATAATCTTTACACAAGAAAATAGATATGCAATATGTACAAGTGTGTTTTTATGAGTGAGCTTTGTCTCTTATTTATATCTTCATGTAGCCTTACACTTTCCTTATTTTAGGGCTTCTTCATTTAAAATAATTTCTTTTGCAAAGCACTTTGACTCTTGAGGGCTTCTATAAGACTCATGAGGGTTCTCCAACTTCATATGGTCATAACTCTCTAATCATGAGGAATTATGTGATGTTCCACATACCACAGGAAACGACATGATAAGAACTATCCATCTAGGATAGTTTCTCTCACAAATTCATTGTCCTTGATCTCATTATTCCACAATTAAGCATGGGTTCTCTTACTTCGCAAAGTGTCTTCCCGTGAGGGATTTCACCATAAGGGGACCACTTTGGAGTTCATCCATATCTACTTCTTATCAACCATGACAAGACAATAATGAGTCATCTTTACATCAAACAATCTTGGGTTGATTACCCAAACCTTTGTGTTGCGGGGCTTTCTTCAAGGGTTGACATCAATGATAACCAACCTTAATCAACAATCTCCTCGTTTGTCATTGATGGAAACACTATGATGCAATAGTAAAATCATATTGCTCATGCTCCCCCAGGAACCATGCCTCTATCCTTTGTATCTGATAAATTTTCCTCTGTCCTATGCATATGATAAATCTGCTCTCCCTGGAACCATGCCTTTGTCCTCTGCATCTGATAAATCTCTCCCCCTTTTTCATCAATGGAAAATGTATCTTTCCATCCTGTAACATCCTTAAATTCCTGAACATTATTTATTTTCATAAACAATTTATTATCTAGCTGAAACAATAATTTCTTAGCATCATAGTGATTCTCATAACAACAACTTTAATAACTCAAATTTATCAATATAATACTTCTTTTATAACTGAAGAATAAATACATAACTTAACAGATTACCTGGTTCTGATGCTAAATCCCGTTGCCAGATGTCTTGCTGTTGCTCTCCTGCTACCTTCTACACAGTCCAGTCCTGCTGCAAACACAGAAAAACTGCCCAAAACTACTATCCACCCTGCCAACTAGGAAAACGACCTAGCTCCAGGATATCTACGGATATCCTGGCCCTCCATGCCCAAAACCTCTAGCAACGCAGTGGCT
>SNQJ01S0003314.1:285742-306016 GCA_010110895.2 Picea sitchensis
TCACTTTTACATGCTAAAATGCCAAAACATGAGCTAATAATGAGACGTCAGGCCCCTAAAGGGGAGACGTTGGCCCTTTTTGGGCAATATCATCATCCAATAAGCCAGACGTTGGCTCCCTGGGGGCTCCAGCAACCTGCTATATGTGCCCAGAAGGCCCAGCACACTGCTATCTGCTCCAGCAAACATCCAACTAGCTATGGTGACGTCCCATCAAGATCCACGTCCCAAATGCAAAGGGGATGATCCCCATAGGCCAGGTCTCTGCCTAAGACGTCCTGATGAGGGCGTCCTTCTTCTTCTTTGTGCATAGGCTCGTCACAAAAATGTCCTGCCTCTGCCATCCCAACGTCCATCTAATGGGCTCTTCAGCCCCATGGAGGTACGAACTAATCATCTCCCCATGTGTACCAATCCTCTGGTACCTGTCCGTCGAGCATGGTCCTGCACATCAAAGACTACGCCCTCCATGGGCTCATCAGTCCTAGACATCATAGCAATGTAAATCACTTTTCATCATTAAATTTATCAAATATATGCATAACATCCCTAACAAATCTTCTAAGAGCTCAAAGACATTACACAAACCCACTATACAAAGCTAGGAAAACCAAAAGGGCAACCTATTGGGCTAATATCCACAAGAAATAGAAAGTTTCCTCAAAGGGTTATTCAAACCATGTATAACGAGGTGATGTGGTTTTAGGGATGTCTAGTCATAGTCAGACCTAGGGCTGGTGTTGTTTGTGGGTGCCTTTGTAGGAGGCGAGTTGTACCCATCATGGATGCAATTTTTCCAAGCCCTTATTGCCTTATCTTTCTTTATTTGCATTTTTACTACAAGCCTTGATGAAGAGGACACTGCCTTGGTTTGGTGGCCAGAGCTGACAGCGTTACCCACTAGTATCTTCACATAAATGAGAGGGTTGGCTCGTGATGAGACCTCCCATCCTCTTGGTTAGGTCTTGCATTTATTTATTATTTTCTTAGGGTCCCTTAGTTTCTTATCGAGAGGCTTTTTATTGCCTTCTCGTGGATCCCCTGGGCAAAGCATCTCTAGGTTTTCATTTCCTATGGCTTTTATCTTTTACCAGCTGCTTTTACCTCCTGGGCCTTTAGCCCCTTCTTCCCACAAGACAAGATGTACCCTGGATGGTCATCCTAATGGCCAGACTAGGGGAATGGGATGGATGAGAGGTTTTTAAAGATGTAAGAGTGATAATGTGGTGGGAGCGGACGATGGTTCTTCAAACCCCCCTTGGTGGCTAACCAAAACCCATGAATACCAACTTGCTAAGCTACCCTATCAATTACCCCAACAGTGGTCAAGTGGATTACTGTAAGATCCAAGCAGTTATCTGAAATGAAAGAGATCTAATGCATACATAAGAAGGTTATAATGATCAAATATGACACATACCATGATACCTCAGACCAATTACCTCATGGAGCAAGAGCCCCTTCTGATGCAAGCTCAGGCCGGTAGTGATGGAGGCTAGTACTATTGGCAGGACAAGTATGGCTGAGAAGAAGAAAAGATGGGCCCTCAAGGGCCATGCTCAAGTCAATCTTCTCTTGTACTCCATGTCTAGGACCATGTGGGCCTCGAGACATGATCTCCTAGTTATCCCTAGATATCGGGGATAACAGTGCCCACATACTTGACTTTGTTGTTCTTTTCTGCAACTTGTTCTCGTAGAAAGGTATACTTGATTGGAATGTGCTTCATCTTGGAGTGTTTCACCAGGTTTTTTGAGATACTGATGGCACTTATATCATCACAATATATTGGAATGGTCTCATCATACTCAACCTGTATATCTGTCAAAGTTTGTTTCATCCAAAGAACCTATGTACAATATGCTACTGCTGCAATATACTCTACATCGACTGTAGATAGAGATATTGATGATTGTTTCTTGCTTAGCCATGATACCAAACACTCACCTAAGTAGAGAGTTTCTCCACTGGTGCTTCGTTGGTCATCAATACAACCTGTGCAATCTACATTTGTGTAGGCAATAAGTGATAGGTATTTTCCTTTTGGATACCATAATCCAAACTCTTATGTTCCTTTGAGATATCTAAAAATTCTCTTTATTGCAAATACATGTGATTACTTTGGTGCTTCTTGAAATTGTGCCACCTGTCAAACTGCTTGCATTACATATGGTCTGGATGTTGTCATATATAGTAGGCTATCAATCATTGACCTATATTTCCTCTGATCTGTAGACTTTGAATCATCATCATTTCTCAACTTACGACTAGCTTGCATGGGAGTGATAACTGGTTTGCAATCTTCCATTCTAAACCTCTTTAGCATTTCTCTGATATACTTGGTTTGAGAAATAAAAATTCCTGGGTCGCTTTGACGTATCTGAAGTCCCATATAGAAGGATAGTTCTCCAAGGAATGACATTTCAAATTCATTATGCATTCCTTTTGCAAATTTTTGGCTTAACCTGTCATCATCACTACCAAAATTAATACCATCAACATAAAATTCAATTAATAAAATATTACATTGACTTACCTTGATGTAGAGGTTGTTGTATGCACTTCCTTTTCTGAACCTTGTCTATTGCAGATACTTATCTAGTCTGGAGTACCATGCTCTAGGATCATGTTTTAGACCATACATGGCCTTCTTTAATTTGCACACATAGTCTGTGTTCTCTGACAACTGAAATACTTCTAGTTGTTCAATGTAGACTTCTTCTTCAAGTTCCCCATTTAGAAAAGTTGATTTTAGAAAAGCATGCATAAGCTAAAAGTAAATTGATTGCTTCCATTCTGGCAACTAGGGAAAATGCTTCTTCAAAGTCGATTCCTTCAATCTGTGCATATCCTTTAGAGACAAATCTAGTTTTGTTCCTTGTAACATGTCCATATTCATTCAATTTATTCCTAAAAACCCATTTTGTGTCGATCAAATTCTTATTCTTTGGTCTTGGAACCAATTCCCAAGTGTCATTTTTCTCTATTTTATCCAATTCTTCATCCATGGCCTTATTCCAAAATTCATCCTTGCTGGCTTCTTCAAAACAATTTGGTTCAATTGTAGATAAGAGTGCTAGGTGTATTTGTTCTGGTGAACAATATTTTCTTCTAGTCTCAACTCCTGCATCTTTGTTTCTAATAATCTGATCTGAAAAAAGATTCTTTTGTACTCATTCTCTAGGTGTCTTTGGAGAAACTTGTTGAACTTGCTCTTATTCTTATGTTGGATTCTCTTCATATTCATCTTCCTCTTCTAATTATTTTTCATCTTCTTCTTCAAAAAGTTTTTCCATTGATTTTTTTTCTTCCTCCTTTGATTCTCGTATGCCTATTTCATCAATTGTTACGTTGATGCTTTCCGCAACTTTGTTCAATCTTATATTGTAACACTTGTATGATTTTCTTGTACTTGAGTAACCAACAAGTATTCCTTTTTTCACGTGAGAGTCAAACTTTCCCATTCTTCCATCTTCTCTTTTGATGTAGCATTTTCTTCCAAAAACTCTGAAGTGCTTTACATTTGCTGGTCTTCCTTTCCATAGCTCGTAGGGAGTTTTATCAATGTTGTTTATGAGCATTACTCTGTTTTGAATGTGAACTCTTGTATGCACTTCCTTTGTCCAAAATATATCTGTCAATTTGGAATCCATTATCATTGTTCGAGCCATTTCATGTATTGTCCTATTCTTTCTTTCAACAACTCCATTATGTTGAGGTGTCCTAGCAACGAAGAATTTCCTTTTTATTCCATAACTGCTATGGTAGTCCATAAATTCCTTTGAAGTGAACTATCCTCCACTATCATATCTGAAACATTTGATTCGTGAATCCATCTCATTTTCAACCATTTCCTTACAGATCCTGAAGTTTTCAAAATCTCCTGACTTGTTATTGAGAAAGCAAACTGTAGTCATTCTTGTATAATCATCAAATAATAACATAAATTATTTCTCATCTTTTAAGCCCTTTGCTGTAGTTGGTCCAACTAGATTAGTGTGCACAATTTCCGGTGGTCCTGTTGTTGAATATTCCTTTGATTTGAACCTGGTCTTTGTTTTCCTTCCTTCCTAACAATGCTTGCATAAAGTGTTGGTTGGTTCCGTGATCTAGGGCATTTCTCTGACTGCTTCTCTTTTGCTGACTTTGACAAGGTTATCAAAATACATCTGACCCATTCTTCTGTGCCATAACCAAATTTCATCTTCCTTTCCTAGACAACACTTTTCATTTCCAATTTCACTTAACACATATATGTTGTTTGAAGTTCTTGCAGCTGTACTGACCAATTTCCCCGAACCTTCTTTTCTTATCTCAGACTTTTCTGAATCGAAAGTAACTTTATGACCTTGGTCACACATTTTACTCACACTTAGAATATTATGTTTCATATCTTCTACGAGTAGAACATTTTGTTCCTTTTCATTCTTGTTCCCAATTCGGATTGTGCCTTCTCCAATGATTTTGGATGAATTATCATTTTCGAAGGAGACTGATCCATTTTTTTCATTTCGTAATGTAATAAATTTGTCTTTATCACCTGTCATGTGTTTTGAACATCAACTGTCAACATACCTACCGTGTTTATTCTTCTTAGCTTGTAGAGTGACTCTGCATTCTTCATTGTTATACTGATCTTGATTTCTTATCCTTGTCATTTTCTGAGGTTCTTGTCTGTGACTGTTGTTATTTTGTTGAGGTTCTTTAGGAGGGACCTTCATTCTGCAATCCTTGGCCATGTGTCCAAAATTGTTACCTTTGTAACATTCCACTTCAGTGCTCAAAGATTCAAACATGTTGTAACTTCTTCTTTGTGTTTCACTAGGTCTTCTTGAATAATCCATTTATGTATAACTCTCAAACTTGTTATTGTTCATGTTGTTAGCTCTGCAATTCACATCTTTATGTCCAAATTTATTACATGCATAACATAAACCAAAAAATATAGTTTGATACCTGGGAGTTGAAGATCTTCTGAAATGAGGTGCTCTTATGAATCCTTCTCTTTCTTGAGGCCTATCTATCTATTGTTGATTCTGAAATATGAATCTTCTTGGTGGAGGAGTGTCCCTGTAATCTTCCTTGTATATCTTCCTATCCTCTTTGATTGTTTCTGCGTATCTCTTTGGATTTGTTTCTTGCTCTGTTGTTTTGGAGCTTGATGCATTTTCTTTCTGATTGTATCCAAGTCTGGACTTGTCAAGATGAGATTTTTGACTGCTGATAATGTCATCTAGAACTTTTGAGCTATTCTGCATATTTTTCTTTTGAATATCCTTTCTTAGTGTGAAAATCTTTGCTTCCAAGCTTCCAATGATATTGTCCTTTTCTTCTAGTTTTTCTTTGAGTGATTCTTCAATTCTTTTATCTTCTTCTATTTGAACCTTCAATTTTGTGATCATTTGTTCTAGTTCTCGAGTGTCATTTTTCTTGTCTCTAGTGCTTCTTGTAGTTTCTTGTTTTTCTTCTTTTCTCTTCTGATAAATTCTATGGCACACATTAATTCGTCTCGATAGTCAACTTCTGCCTCTTCAATTTCTTCTTCGACTTCTTCACATTCTTCTTCGACTTCTTCATATTCTTCTTCGAAGTCTTCTTTGTCAGAGTCTTTTACTCCCATGAATAGAAATATTCATGTCTCATTGTCACTGACTTCATCTTCATCTGATGATGATATGTCTTCTTTGGTGTATAAGAGTTTCTTGAAAAATGTCTTTCTAGTTCTTTTGCCTTTATATGTGTGTTTGCCTTTTGAGTAACCTTCATAATTTCTCTTTTTCTTATGATGAAATTTGTTAGCAAAATGACCAATGGCATCAAAATTAAAACAAATTAAAGGGAGATTACCTCTATACCTACCATTGGTTCCCTGATTCAGTCTTTTGGCAAAGTTGGTTGCTTCTTAATCATCTTCTGAGATGTCACTGCTATTGCTATATTCTTCTTGTTCGTTTTTATTTTTCTTTGATCTTTTGGATGCCTTGAAGGTTGCTTCTTTTACATCTGGATTTTCTTGCTCAGTTCTCATTTCATATGATGTGCAACTTCCATGTAGTTTGTCCATGGTTATTGATTCTAGATCCAATATTTTTTCTAGTGATGATATCTTAGGGTTGAATCCCATAGGAAGAAATCTTAGTATCTTTTGAAAAATTACATATTCTTCAATTTCTTCTCCTAATCCTATGATTGCATTCACTATTTCATCAACTCGTAAGAAGTAGGTTGTGATATCTTCATCTTCCTTCATTTTTAGTTGGTTGAACTGACCTCTGTAAGTCTGATGCTTTGCTACTTTGACTTTTGTATTTCCTTCATAAATATTTTGAAGCTTGTCCCAAATCTCTTTAGCGGATTTACAGTGTGCAACTTTGGTGAATACCGTATCACTGAGACCACTCAAAAGTGCATTTGTGACTTTGGAATTATTCTCACTGAGTTTTATTGCTTTGTTATTTGTTGGTGGAACTGTTGGTGCTGTGTATCCATCTACAATTGATTTCCAAACTTGAAATTCGTGTGCCTATATATATGTCCTCATCCTTATGCTCTAAAAAGAATACTTCTAGCCATCAAACTGTGGTATTCCATTTGTATATGAGTTGGTACTCTCCATGATCTACCTTTCAGTGGTTAAATTGATTTCTTAAGGAACCTGCTATGATACCAATTGTTGGATTACTGAGAGGGGGGGTGAATCAGTAATAGTGCAATTATAATCCTTTTTATCCAAATTGATCCAAGTGTTATATCAAAGTAGTATTATTATCTAGTAATGAGCAATAAGAAATGAACAATCACATGCATACACAGTACATCAGTGTTTTCCGTGGACACCCAAATCGGGAGAAACCCACAGAATGATTTTTATTATATGTCTTGAAGAATAAAATTCATTGGAAGCACCAACTTCCTTTGTTTTCTAGTTGCAACTGGAAGGAGTCTCCAACCCCCTAGATTCTCTGGATACAACCTGAGGGAAGCTCCAACTCCCCAATTCTTTGGCTATTACCAGAAGGAGGGTACAACCCCCAATGTTCTTCGACTACAACCGGAAGGTGGCTACAACATGATATTCGTGCCCCCTCCTACCACCCTGAAGTAGAAGTATAATGTTGGAACCACTGTCAACCTGTCACTGTAAGATATATTGTTGTATAACTATATCAACCTATACCACTGACCTGTATCCAATTTGTACAACTGCCCTGTAATCAATCTGTACCTGAATTGAACATGTATCAAAAAAAATACAACAGATACACGACCTATAGTGATGCAGCCTGTGTATGTACACGCCTTATCTCTTATGCAACCTATGTATTCCTTCAAATACTAGGGTTTCCTTTCAATTGAAAAACCTTTGACCCTCTATAACTTCTTTCACATAGATCTATAACCTATCACTGTATCTAGACTGTAACTGTACCTTGTGCATGCATCCTCATACATAATATCTACTCAAAGAAAGTATGTCTCTCTCTAGTTATGTGCCATATAGGTATGTGTAATCATGAGTAAGTATAATATCCCTCACATGATATTAGTCATCAACCCCTTTCTGATATTCAACTTCTCAATACATCAACAAATATAAGATCTCAACCATGTACCATAAAAAATCTTAGCCATATTCCAAGAAATACAAGATGTGCCTCAACAAGAAGTATAAATGATAAATATACCAACACTGTATTTATGTAGATCTGAATTATACAGAAGATCTAATGTAACCACTATTCTCTCTAGGGAGAATCCTCAAATCTCCATTGCCATTCCTCATGTATACATCAAAATACAACTATTCACAGAAAAAAGACATACCTTTTGAACCAATGGATGAATCTGATGTATCTGAGCACTCTAGACCTTCTTGGGAGCTTGATCTCACAATATAGAACCTTTGCACCTTCATCTTCTCAAGTTTCATGTATTTATCAACATATACTCACCTTATACACAACCAACTTGCATATACCTTCAATGTATATGCACCCTATACATAGACAACCCGCGTATGCCTAAGAAAATAGGGTTCTCTATGAATCGGAGAATTTCATTGTCAACCCTTCGTGCTACCTCAGACGTTCGCCACTTCGGATGTATCCACAAGTATTTACAAGAATATTTACACAATAAAATAGATATACAATATGTACAAGTGTGTTTTTATGAGTGAGCTTTGTCTCTTATTTTAGGGCTTCTTCATTTAAAATAATTTATTTTTCAAAGCACTTTGACTCTTGGGGGATTTTATAAGACTCATGAGGCTTCTCCAACTTCATATTGTCATAACTCTCTAACCATTAGGATTTATGTGACGTTCCACATACCACCAGCAATGACATGACAAGCACTATCCATCTAGGATAGTTTCCTTGACAAATTCACTGTCCTTCATCTCATTATTCCACAATTAAGCATGGGTTCTCTTACTCTGCAAAGAATCTTCCCGCTAGGGCTTTCACCATAAGGGGACCACTTTGGATTTCATCCATATTTACTTCTTATAGACCATGATAAGAAAATAACGAGTCATCTTTACATCAAACAATATTGGGTCGATTACCCAAACCTTTGTGTTGCAGGGCTTTCTTCAAGGGTTGACATCAATGAAAACCAACCTTAATCAACATATACTCTCTAGTACTTGGGTAATCAAGCAGTATTACTAAGGGAATAATATAGCCTCTTTAACTGGTGCCCTGAGATATCATGCCAAGTACTATTGTTCGACCCCACATGTATATGAAAGAGTTATAGCACAGGGAACACCTTTGGTTGTAGAAATATTAATTCCTAACCATTGGGATGAGAACACAATATCTATTGCAATAGAAATTTGCCTCCTACCCACATTTTTTGCAACATAAGTACTCACTACCAAGATTTTTTATTATTGAGAATTTCGACATTCTGACATTGCATAATTGTTTTGTTTGGAGTATAACTCCACATGAGTAAAATGAAAAGAAAAAGGAAACTTTGGGGCCTACATACCTATTTATTTGATACCTATCCCATTATATTCCTCTCTTCATCTTGATTGTAGTGGTACCTATCAATTTTTATTTATTTTCAGTGGACCCAACCCATTTATGGCACCCATCTTTGAGACCCATTCCATTAGATTCCTCTTGTCATCTCGATATTTCTAGTACCTACCATTTGCAAACTCTTTTTCTCTAGGCCCTCTTATTGTACAAACTATAGGTTGGGAAAATATTGACCCAATCCATGAGATGGAGATAAATGTGGCAGACTCTACCCGCTGTCACATTAAATAAACCCTCAAGTGTGGAAACCGGGAATTCCCACACTGTACCTGATGGATGGCCTGCAACGGCCTTCTAAAAACAAGTTTTGTAGAAGAGGGATCTAGTCACTTTTCTCATGAAGAAAGGTTCTTTTGGAAGCCTTAACACATGTTGTAGAAACATCACCAGGGTGACTAAAATAATATGTTACAACCACAAGGAAGTAGCACAATTGTATATTTAATTTAAAAGAATCCATTACCCAATATTTAAAGGCACCAATCTCTTTCATTGGAGAAATAAAATCATTGCATTAGGATATGTACAATCATAAGATATTGAAATTGCCTAAATTAGAATCTTTTTTATATGCTTAATCCTTTCCAAGGCCACTAGGTCATCTTGATTCTCTAAGGATTTATTACTGATGTAATAAATTTATGCTACAACCATTCGGGTTGCAGCAAAACACTTCATCACTTTCAAAATTACTCATTTTCTAACCATCAAAATTCGCTAGAAATATACCAAATTAATCTACTAGTTGCTGTGCTTATTTTGGGTTCTTTACTTGCAAGTTTCAGTGATTGGATTTTTACGTTGTATCAATTTTTGATAAATCCATAAGGATACAATAATATATCTTCAATACTTGTATATAAAAAAAATTAATTGTTTCTAAAGTCTTATGCTATCATACTTGAGTTACACTAGTAACTGCTAGTTAGTCTCTTGCATATTTTCTTGTAATTTGAGTGACTTGTTTAGCATCTCTCCTTATCACTTCATTTCTATTTTATACCATTATATACTACTTCTAATTAGTACAACAAGATTCACTTACTTTTCCATTATATTAATGGGCTCATATCTTGTGTTTTCTTGTGTCTCGGGGAGGTACAACAATATTTCATATGTACTCAAGCACTTGGAAACCATTGTCCATCTCTAAGACTCATTTTTGATCCACCCTCTACTTAATAGTTTGATCTATAGGGGATTCACTTCCATAACCTCACTTTCCATTGACATTGCATAAATTGCACAAGATTACACAACAAAAATAATATACGTATTACGTTTTCATTTCTACACAATTATATAGTTGGATTAAGATCCAATTTATTCTAAACATAGAGAGAGGGGTTGATACAATCTCTCAACAACATCCAACTCATTCAAACCAAAATCAAACCAATTCTATTGTAATTATTCAAACAATCTCCCATAATTCTTACATTAAAAATATTATATCATAATTACAATACTCAAATTTCAACATAAATATTTGTCTTGATATGGTCTTCGTCAACACTCCTATCCCCTCTGAAATCTTCACGTATACACTCTTTCTTCTCCACAACTGTGATCTTCCCTTTCAACTCATTTAATATAACACCACTTTTGACCATCATTGACGAATTTGTATAATTGACGCTTCTCGACCTCCTGAAAGACAATGTCGATACTAAATTATCCTATGGATACACTACCATCTGTGAATTTCCCCCAAAGAGAAAATTTGGAGAGTTATATAGGAAAGTGATATGATTACTCAATATTTTCAGTTGTCAATCATAAAACTAACCTTCTTTAAACACATCTACAACAATATACCCTGTAACTGACGATCTTGAAGCACTAAAGTACAACAAGAACAACCAACATATAACGAAATATCCATAACTAAACCAGTGAAATGTTTGTGTGGCACCGAATTATGTCAAGAACCACTAATTCAGGTTATGATACTATGTTTGTTGATTGGTTCTACAATACAAAACTTTTACAATCACAATACATAACACACTTTCATCACATATTTTCACACCACTTAATAAATCAACAATGCAATCTATGAAATCCGATAGCTATCAACAAAAACATTCGTGGACAAGCGATAATGTTGTCCTAAAAGCATTGGAGTCTTCTTCATTTACATAATCGTTTACCAAGGTTCAACAAAATCTACAGATCCAAATTAAAGTAGTTCAGATAGTGGATGTTCGATTAAGATGCAAAATTATGTTGGATGTATCGACTCCCTCTTCTCCAACGGATCTCACTCCAGCAACAAACTCCTCTCATTATTCTTATGGAACTAGTATACACTGCAACAATGCAAGACAACAATATATCCAGATGCAAGTCTTCGAAGTACAACATAGTTGTAAACAAGAAATACTCCCATGCACTTCAAAAATATGGAGAATCAATATGTGTTCACACAAAATACCATGTGATCTCTTTTTATTTCCATAGTCTCCAATAGAGGTGGCCTCTCCACAATCCTCCAAGTGACCAACAAATTATTTGACGGAGGAGAGATTTATCTTCATAGTTTTATGAGGTTGGGAAGTTCTCAATGTTGATGTTCATCATTGATTCTCGGTAGTGACATCTTTCACACAAAAATTACCTATCCTCAAAAAATAAAATCAATCCACTCTCCTACATAAAACTCATACGTACGCCAACCTATTTACATAGATTTAGTCATTACAAAATAAGCATGATCAAATTCCCTCTCATGAGAGAGTCATGGTGATACCATTTTAAAAATTAATATTGCAGAAATTGCACAATATTACATGACAAAAATAATATACGTATTACTTTTTCACTTCTGCAAAATTACTACACAATTATATAGTTGGATTTAGATCCAACTTATTCTAAACATAGAAAGAGGGGTTGAGAGAATCTCTCAAGAACCTCCAACTCATTCAAACCAAACTCAAACCAATTCTGTTGTAAGCATTATTCCAACAATTCTCTCCTAGTGTCACCCGATATTCCCCCCTTGTGTCATATTTATCCTTCACTAAAGCAAGGGGAGGGTTTATCTAATGTGACAATGGGTAGAGTCTCCTACATTTATCTCCATCTCATGGATTGGGTCGATATTTTCCCAACCTATAATTTGTGTGATAAGGGGGCCTAGAGAAAAAGAGTTTGCAAATGATAGGTACCACAAATATCGACATGATGAGAGGAATCTAATGGAATGGGTCTCGAAGATGGGTGCCAGAAATGGGTTGGGTTCACTAAAAATAAATAAAAATTGAGAGGTACCACTACAATCAATATGAAGAGAGGAATATAATGGGATAGGTATCAAATAAATATGTAGGTAGGCCCCAAATTTTCCTTTTTCTTTTCATTTTACTCTTGTGGAGTTATACTCCAAACTAAACACTTATGCAATGTCAAAACGCCCAAATTCTCAATAATAAAAAAATATTGGCAATCAATACTTTTGCAGCCAAAAATGTGGGTAGGAGGAAAATTTCCACATTTTTTGTTGCACTATAGCCAGTGTGCGGCGGCGTTGGAAGATTGAGAAAAGGTCGAAGTTCACGAAATTTATAGAAGGGATGTTCTAGAACATGAGGTGGCATCCGTATGGTTGGGATCCTACTCACTTCTCTGATTTGGTGGGATCATCCTAATCTCTTTAACCTTCTCTCTTTCTCCTATATAATGATGGGTTTCTCATGGAGAAGGTTAAGCAAGAGAAAGAAAGAGCAAGCAAGGAATTAATGAAGGAATAGGATGAGAATTGTGTGAGGGATTCTATCTCAATTGATGCTTGAGGTCTTCATATGTCCATCTAGTTATTGTGGATCCTCTTCATGCAAGTTTGGAGCAAGTGTGTGTGTTGGAGCGAAGGGTCACCGAAAGGGAACCTTGCAACATCAAGGTTTTTTGGTTGTATCTTCTACTTTTACTTAATATAATACAGTGGCATGTTTCTTTCCCATAAAATAATTCTCATTTTATTACATGAATCCTTGATCACATGTGTAAGTTTTCATTGAATATACTATTGTTTCTTTCACTTTGGTTGTTTTGTGTTTCATTATAGATCCAATATCACAAGAGCACCGGAGTGGAGGAGGGAAAACAAAGATATAAGGAAGAGATATTCAAAGGTATGTCATTCATCTCTTGTTTGATAGTAAACTCAATTATTAAATCTTAGGGAAATCATCATGTCCTGTCTTGTTTTGTTCTAGATCTAGGTGGATCTAGGGAGATCAGTTTATGTCCACATTCACTGATTTATGCAATAACAAAATTGGTAACTCCACTAGGGATACGACTTGTTTTTGGTTTTTTGTTATCCATTTTCCTTTATCCTACCTCTTTTCATTTTAATCCAGTCTCTGAGTCTGTGGGGGATCCATCTAGGATCTCTAGATCTGAATTTTCTTTTAGAATCTTTTCCCTCCTTCCATTTTTCCTTTGTTTACAGGAATTTCCGCACTGTATCCCATATGTAGCCTGTGGAAATCTTATATATCTACACCCCGACTATTTAGACTAGCATGAAATCTTCACACCCTACCTAGATTTAGCCTACAAAAACTTAAAGTCCATGTATTGTACCTTACTGTTGGGTTGCGACGTCTGCTGTAGAATTTTTGGATTAGGTATTTTTGTCTTCTCAGATCCAGTTTTTCTTTGATCACCTGGGAAGAAATTTTATTTCCCGTACTTGACTATTTTCTGAGTGTAAGACTTGTTGTCGATTGGTTTTCATGGATGGAAAACCCTTCTTCATCATTTTCCAAGTTTTTACTTTTTTCTTTTTGTCAACAAGGACATAATCTTTGGATTTAAATGTGAGTGCTTGGTTGATAAAAGTGTTTGATTTGGTTTAAAAGTTTTTGATTGTTTCAGATTATTTGGATTACTTGTTAATTGGAAAATTATTTTCGATTGCATTTAGTGAAACACTTTCTTGTCATCTTCATTTTATCTTCATTGAAAGTTTGATTTGGGTATTTGTTAAGTGTATCTATTTTCTTTGATTACTTTTCCTTTCTTCATTATATCCCTGACTTGGTTTTGGAAAGGAAGAATTAAAGTCATTTATTCTTTTTAAGTAATCATTTATAAGAAAAAAAATTGCATTCAAATTGTTTTTTTTACAAGAGAACAAATTGGAAAATTTCATTGCTTATGATTGTTTGAAATCGTGTTCATTCAAGAAAAATAAATTATATTTCATAGCTTTCATGTTTTCCAAATAAATACTTTCTCCCTATTGTAAATAGAGTTCATCGAACTGAAATATTGTATGATTAATCTCATCTTGCATATTATTGGGTGAATGTCTCATATAACATCGATTTCATCTCCATCTCCCTCTTGCGTAAACAACAACCTCTAAAATACTACATAATTTTCAAATTTATTAGTAACTTTTATTTTCTAGAAACTCTTTTACACCAACATTAGCTAGGGTAGTGCTTTGGAATAGGTTGTGAGCCACACTCTCCAAAGCATAAAACACACTATAGCATCTTGTGACAGGGAGAGTTCAAATCCACTTGCAACATTTTGTCATGGGAAGCCCTTCTCACACAAGGGTCAAAACTGAGGTAGCATTAAGGCTGGTAGAGTTACTCACCCTTATTTGTTGGTCTTGGTGTAGAGATTGCACATATTATGGGGGTCACTTGAAGGTATACCCACAATTATCAATGGAATCCTTTCGAGTTTATTTTGGGCTAAATACCCTGCCCTTGCACGTGGATCGAACTGTCGACTATTTCCCTAGGAATCATTCTTGGTAACCTTAGTAGCCTATCTCTTTAGGGTATTACACAAGTTAAATATGGAGGGGAAAGTATTCACGTTACCTGGAATTGACGTTGGCCAGACTCACTCAAGCTCCTTGGAGGGTATACGCATGATTATGTGTGGGAGCTTGCACTAGGGTGTAAGTCTGTTTAGCAGGTTGTCAACATAACTTTTCCACCCGATCTATCCTAGCCCCTTCTTGTCTTGACTTCATGATGTTGGATTTCATCACCAACTAGTGACTTCGAGATAATAAGGTTTGTGTTCTTGGTTTGATTTCTAGATTTTATTAGCGAGTGTTGATTGTTTCCGTAGTTGGCCATAGATATTTTTCGTAAAATATTTTGTTCGGCCAACATCAACCCTCCACACTGTTCACATAGGATGCAAGGGCTACCCCAAAAAAATATAAAAAAAATTCTCCCTTTTCCTCCTAATTCACTGGAGGGCTCTCCCAAGCAGACAACAGTCTAGGACACCGTAACCTCATAAGTGGAAGGTTCCGACTCTTTAGAAAATTTCCGAATTATTTTTGATTCCCTAGAGGCTTTCAGAATTCCTCCTGGATACGAGAGACATATTTTGTGGATGAATTCTTCAAGAGAAATTGTTGTTGACACTTCTATAATACTAATCAGACCCCATACATGCCCTGGAGTCGAGAATCCCCTTCAGTCTACTGACATATTTATAACCCCTCCTTGCACGGTGAGAGACTTTTATGGAAACTTGGGGGAGGGTCCTGATACACCTGTCGTCTCACAACTGTCTACAACATTTGTTACCTACACGATACCTTTAGACTATTTTGATGGTATAACTAGCAATATCACCATCATTCTAGACACATAGTTAGTTGGTCCTAGCTCCACATTTTTTCTCCAGACGTCCCATTCTACTATGGTGCCACATGTTACAACTATTCCTACCAAGAATGTGGTGGTTAACCAATATCCCATTGGCCCACCAGTCTTGTCTATACCTATCCCATTGCTTTCTCCTGGGTATCTCTTTGAATTCTTCCACCATCGTCCCTACCCAGGTGTTACGCATGATTTTGGTCATCTTGATGGTGTATTGATGATGGTGTACTCAGGTTCCTAATAAGAACTTTCTCCTGAGAAAGGTGACATTCATCTCTTTCCAGAAAACATATTTTTGAAGAGAGTTCGCAGGTTGCTTATATCCTAGTGTTAGAGAATGACCCATTCTCGTAGGCTTCCTTTAGCTAGGGTGTGAACTTCTTGCACTGTGCTACATAGCTAGGGTGCGAACTTGTTCTCAAGCTTGGAAAAAGATGAAGTCTAGATGGTTCTAGAAGGGAATCTTCTAGTGAATGAGTTGGAATTTGAATGGTTATTGTTTTACTGGTTTCCTTGATATTGTGGGATCATTCTTATCCAAGTAACCATCTCATCCTCTCCTATATATTGATGGGATTCTCATGGAAAAGGTTAAGTGAGATTAATTGGAGAATTGGTGAAGGAATTGTGTGAAGGACCTAGCTTGAACAGGAGCTTGGAGACTCTAGCATGTCTATCAAGAGGAATTGGATCTTCTTCCTGCAAGAATCGAGCGAGTGTGTGTGTTGGAACCAAGAGTCACCTAAAGGAAGCTTGTGACATCAAGGCAATTATGTTATATCTTCTACTTTTGATTAATATGATACAATGGCATGTCCTTTTCCCATAAAGTCATTCTTACTTTATTATGTAGTTCCTTGATCATACACATAAGTTGACGATTGAATATATTTTGCTATATTCACTTTCGTTGGTTTGTGTTGTCTTGGTCTTGACCTCACGAGAGCGCCAGAGAAAAGAAGGAGCAACAAAGACCCTAGGAAGCGATACAAAGGTATGTCACTTGTTCCTCCCTACTAGCTAATTCAATGGTCATAACTTAGTGAAAGAGTCATGTCCTGTCCTGTTTTGTTCTAGATCCAGGTGGATATAGGGAGATCTGTTAGTGTCTGCACCTACCGATTAGTCCGATAACAAAATTGGCAACTCCACTAGGGAGGAAACCCATTTTCTTTGTGGTTTTTGGTGTTTTTCCTTGGCCATTTTCTCTTGCCTTACCTTTCTCCATTCCTATCAATCTCTGAGTCTTCAGGTCACCCTAATAGACCCTCTGGGTCCGGAAGCCCCTTCGAATTTTTGTCTTTTTCCAAAAATTTTCTTAGTTTCAGACATTCTTCCACTGAACTACACAGTGGCCTATGAAAATACTTTGAGTTCGAACTTTGCTTTTACGTCCAGTGCGAGGTTCTCGCACTCTGCTCAAAGCTAGCCTGCGAGAATGACCCTTTCTTGGACTGTGTAACACTGATAGCCTGCGAACCCTCTTTTCAAAATTTTGGATTTAAGATTTTTGCATGTTTAGCTACCCAGATCAGTATAGGTGTCTGAAAATAACTTCTTGGACCATTGGTTGATGTTTTCATGTCTTCGGATTTTGTGCATGATCAATCTTAGGAAATCAAAGGCTCTACTTGTCTATCTTTTTCTCCACTTTCATATCTTGACTTTTCTTGGCAAAGATATACTCTCTGATTTTGGAATCTGAGTGCTTGTTTGGTTAAGAATTGGTGATCGGTTTGAAAGTTGGGATTCTTTGTCTTTTTCATTTGCTCATTATTTGGAAGATTACTTTTCTCATGCAATTGAAAAGGCTAGTTTTGTCTACTTGTCATTTTTTATTCCATTGAAAGATTGGTTTGGGTTTTTGTTTATTGCTTGTTCATTAGTTTTTGGTTTTCCTCACTTTCACCATCATGGTGTAGGACCTTTTTGAAAAGTGAAAAACATTTTTCTTTCAAAAGCATTTTCGTCTTCGAAAATATTGAAAATCAATTTTTGAAATTATTGAAAAAGAAACAATAGAGAATTGTTATTATTGCATGATTCGTTGTAATTGCATTTTAAAGGAAATTTTGTATGGTAGTTCAAGATTTGTCCGGAAAACTTCTCTTTCCCTCCCATACATAGGTTTCATTGAATGAAAATTGATATATTTCATTCCTATCTATGCATCGATGGGTCATAGTCTCTCACAACATCAGTTTCATCTCCGTTTCCTTTGAGTAACAATGACCATTAATATCATTGTGCAAATTGTAAAATTTAACTAGTAACTCTTTTCGAGGGCTCTATTACACCAACATTTATCTAGGCTAGCGCTTTGGAATAGGTAGAGAGATACACTCTCCAAAGCACAAAACACACAATAGCATCTTTTGTTAAGGAGTGTCAAATTCCATTTACAACATTTTGTCCTAGGAAGCCCTTCTCACACAAGGGTCAAACACGAGGTCGCATTGATATTGACAGAGTCACTCACCCTGCTTTGTTGATATCGGTGTAGAGATTACATGTATTATGGGGGTCACTTGGAGGTATACCCACAATGATGACTAGAAGCCTCTTGAGTTGATTTTAGGCTAGATACCCTACCCTTGCGTGTGGATCGGACTGTCGACTATCCCCCCAGGATTTATTGTTGTCGGTGGTAACCTTAGTGGCCTATCTTTCTAGGGTCTTACACAAGGTGACTGTGAAGGGGAAAGTCTTCACGGTACCTAGAATCGACGTTGGCCAAACTCACTTGGGCTCCTTGGAGGGTATACCCACAATTATGTGTGGGAACTTGCACCAGGGTGTAAGTCCGTTAAGCAGGTCATCAGTGTAACTTTTCCACCCTATCCCAACCCCTTCTCATCTCGTTGTTGCGACATTGGATTTCATCACCAACTAGTGACTTCATAATTGGAAGTTCTTGTTTGCTTGGTATTGTTTCCTATATTTTTTTTACTATCACGTGTTGTTTGTCTACCCAAGTTGGCCATATGATTTTCTTCATAAATTTGTAACTCGTTCACAATAGATCCTCCACGTCGTTCACGTAGAAAATAGTGTTTATCTTCAGAGCATCTGGAAGGTTCTCAACCCCTACCTACAAGCCTACCTGAGGGCTCTCCTCAACAGAGTGAAGTCCAAGACATTACCACGCCACAAGTGGAACAAACCGAATCTCGAGAACATTTCCAAATTACCAATACTCGAGAGGACTTTCGACTTCACCCTAATTCAGAGAGACAGTTTATGCGAGTAAATTCTTCCTGAGACTTAGTTGTTGTGTCTTTTGGATCACCAATTGGACCCTTCCCTAGAATAGAGGGCCAAGATCCTTTTTGGTCTACGGGAATTTTTAGACAGGACCTTTTTGGTGCAGAATCAGGCGTTGAAACCACCGTCTCACCTATGCTCTCCGAAACCTCTAACCTAGACACAATACCATTTACTATTGCCTATAATTTTTTTTGTACGGACGCCCTGTGATCTGACCACATCTTGACCATCCCTATAGAAATGGTCCATTACACAGATACTACGAGTATTCACACTGGGATTATCGTGGTTAGCCAATCCTCCATTGGCACACCGCTCATGCCCAGTGTCACCCCAACACTACTGCTCGGATACCATGCGCTAAATGCTTCCATTCCCACTCCTACGCAAACCCCATCCGACACTCCTGTTGGTCCCTCTTCTTCTAGGAAATCTCTTTCTAGTTTCATTCTGACACTTCCTCAACCCCCTCTTGGAGGACCTTTCTCATCCTCCACTGACAGTCTTAATCCTAGTGGCACTATTCTGTCATTCACACCAAATTACCATATTCCTGTTGGTGGACAATTTCACCAAGGAGGTTTGACTCAACCCCCCCTTGGTGGGAAAATTCCTATTGGAACGCAAATCCCAATTGGAACACAACCCAAAAATTGAAACGCTGCCCCCAATTGGAAAACAACCCTCGATTGGAGGAAAAACCCCACTGACCCCACCTTATGGACAAAACATACCTTCATCCTTGGCCTAGTATTGGAATCATCTGATACAACATACTCCTCAATCGACTGGGGGGAAACAACTTCCAACTGCATCTGTGATACCTACTAGTATAGGCCAACCATATCCACGTATGTCCAATCCTATTTGGGGCTCGAATGCTCAAAATCACATCCCTATTCAAGGATACAATCCCATGAGCTACTATCCTCTACAACCACCACCGAATCTACCTAGGTCTTCACATTATATGTAGATTGCTTATGGTCCTACCTATTTTTCGATGGGGCTTCCTCCCCAAAGCCACCATTACCCGCATGTGAATCGACAGTTACCCTTCTTGGCCACATTGGATCTCCCAAACTTGTCAGGGATTTTAAATGACCCAATTCTTCACTCTCCCCAGTGGCCCGCTATACTAGCCAAGCTACCATCAGACATCCCTAAATTCGACGGAAAAGAAGAAGAGGACCCGAACAATCACGTCATGACTTTTCACCTCTGGTGCTCATCCAACTCGTTGATGGATGGCTCTATTCGTTTACGTCTTTTTCAACGAACCCTCACGGGTTCTA
>SNQJ01S0003314.1:308916-333436 GCA_010110895.2 Picea sitchensis
TTCAGAAATTGGATTTCAATCCTCATGCTCGTGTTGCTCAGAACTACAACATTGTTGAACATCTGGCCCAAGCACCTTCTATGATATCAGCCCTCGAAGGCCTTCAAAGTTGTCCCACACAACGAAAGGAAAAATTGAAAGCTATCGGTGGAATCGACCCGATAGATACAAATTTAATAATTTTTGACTTGGAAGATCACATTCCAAGGTTACCCCCTCAACTCGCATTCTAGATCCAAGTGATTGTCTTTGACAAAAACATTTGTCGAACCATTATCGACGAGGGTGCCTCGACGTGCGTCATGTCTCTTACTTTCTGGAAAGCCATTGGCTCTCCCTCTTTGAATGAATCCCAGAACACTCTCAAAGCCTTCAATGGCTCCGGTTTTAAGCCCTACGGTGTCCTTCCTTCATTGCCAATCACGTTAGAAGGAAAAACAGTCCAAGTCGAAGTGGAAGTCTTTGACGCTCCTCTTGATTACAATCTTCTTCTTGGCCGCAACTAGATTTACTCCACGCACGCAGTTGTGTCGACCCTTTTTCATGTGGTATGTTTCCCACATCAAGGGAAGGTAGTCACCGTCGACCAATTAGCCTTCTTTAACTCCGATAACCGTACTGGCAATGTATCATTCATCGCTAAAACCCCATCAGGTTATGAGAACGTCGGTGTTGGCCTTCTCAAAGACTCTTCATTAATGGGTACTTTTCCCATTCCACCTCCCGATGTTCCACGCTCATTTGTTTCTTCAATCAACATGATCTCTACCTCGATTCACAGAATTATTTCGTCTCACGACCCATGGATGGTACCTGACCCTGGAGATCATCTTCGTTATAGCGACAAAACGTCGTTAAGTCTGATCGAATCTGCCTATCAAGCCATTCAATCGACAACCCCTTCTACCCCCTCTCTTGGTGAGTTATCTCCAGATCCCTTCCATGTAATTTTTCCCACAGACGAGGTAAACATGTCTGTCATGGAGGACACCCCTTGGGACGATGCACATCATCGTTCCATCCTCTTCATGGAGCAACATACCATTGAGAACTACCAATGGATCTTGACCCCGTCGACCGTTGTCATCATCTCAATCGTTCTCGAGTCCACACACGATGTGTTTTCCGAAGGGAACTTAAGCAATATCTCACCCACTATTCCCCTCGACATATCCATCAAACCTGGAATTGTCGAAAATGTCCATATCGGAGCTTCGTGTTCCCCAGACGAAATCGTCACCTACACCTCCCTTTTCAAAGAGTTTCATCACATATTCGCTTGGAGCTATGAAGAAATTTGGGGTATTGACCCAGACATTGTGATACATGAGATCAAGACATATCCCGATGGTAAACCCATCCGTCAATGCCTTCATCTAGTTCACCCACGTAAAGTGGCTGCTATCAATCTCAAAGTAGAGAAACTTCTCAAAGCTTCCTTTATTTACTCGATGACCCTCACTGACTGGGTTTCCAATCTTGTCCCGATCAACAAGAAATAAGGCACAATACATGTATGCATTGATTATAGGGATATCAACAAAGCTTGTCCCAAAGACAACTTTCCTACCCCCTTCGTCGATCAGATTGTCGACGATTGCGCCGGAAGTGAAATATTCTCTCTGATGGATGGTTTCTCCGGGTATAACCAAATCAACATTGTTCATGAGGATCAACACAAGACTGCTTTTATTTTTCCTTAGGGCACTTTTTCCTATTGGAAACTCCCCTTCAGTCTCAAGAACGTTGGTGAAACTTTTCAACGCGCTATGTCTTATGCCTTCCATGATATCAATCACATCGTGCAACCATATCTGGACGATTTACCCTCTCACTCAATGCATCGATTCGATCATCCAACCCACCTCCGAGCCATTTTCATCCGCTGTCAGTTTTACCGTATACGTTTGAATCCTCACAAGTGTGTTTTCTGTGTGGAATCCGGTCGACTTCTAGGATTTATTTTTTCGTGTCAAGGGATCAGGGTATATCCTTTAAAGGTTGAGGTGATCCTTAATCTCCCTCCTCCTTCTACACTTCGCCAGTTACAAAGTTTGCAGGGGAAAGCAAACTTTCTTTGTCGTTTTATCCCAAATTACACCAAGATCACTTGTGGATTTACGGGCTCCTAAAAAAGGGGTCTGATTTCTTCTGTGATACCATCGCAAACAAAGCTTTAGAAGCTTTGAAATTGTCCCTAATACGTGCTCCTCTTCTTTTTCCCCCCGATTATAGTTGCGATTATTTCCTCTACCTTGCAGCCTCGGATTACACCATTGGTATGGTTATCATCTAAGAGGATGATGCTAACGATGAACATGTTATCTATTACTTGAGTCGAAGTCTAACGCCTACCGAAACCAAGTATTTACATGTCGAAAAACTGGCCTTGGCAGCCGTCCAAGTCGTCCAATTCTTCCGACACTATATCCTCTCTTGCAAGACTACATTGATTTCTAACTGCAACCCTATGCAACACATTCTCACACGTCAATTGCTAGGGGGGAAATACTCCAAATGGATTGCGATACTCTAGGAGTTTGACTTGGAATTCGAACGCGCCAAGTCCAAGAAGTCCTTAGTGTTTGCTGAGTTGATATGCGACTTTCCCTATTTTGAAACGAAAAATGTAGGAGATGATTAATTGCCCGATGAATCCATTTTCCTCATCAGCTCTAATGATCTTTGCTATGGCGATATCATCATATATCTCCAAACCTAGAATTTTCGACCAACATTGTCTAGTACTGACTGACGTCGAATACGCTACCAAGCTTGTCAATATATTATCCTTGGGGATACTCTTTATTGTCGGGGGATTGACTCAGTCTTTAGACGCTGCCTAACATTCGACGAAGCTGAGAAATCTCTGAATGACTGCCATTTAGGAACTTGTGGTGGTCATATCTCTGGGTATGCTACTGCCCAGAAGATCTTATGAGTAGGGTATTTTTGGCCTTCTTTATTTAACGACTGCATAATCGCCATTCAAAAATGCCATGCTTGCGAGACCTATAATCATAAGATATGGTCACATCCCGCTCCTCTTCACCCTATGGTCTCCGTTGGTCCCTTTGCGAAATGGGGCATCGATTTCATGAGATGTCACCCCCACTCAGCTGGGGGGCATGGATACATTATTGTAGCCGTAGATTACTTTCCAAAATGGACCGAGGTGATGTCGACATTTGACAACACTGGAAAGACTGCAACATTATTCATTTTTAATCACATCATAGCTCATTTTGGTGTTCCCCAGGCTATCATCACTTATCACGGTAGCCACTTTCAAAACTTCATGATGTCTGAACTTACTTAAAAGTTGGGTCTTCACCATGAAAACTCAATTCCCTATTACCCACAAGCCAACGGCCAAGTCAAAGAAATTAACAAAGTTCTCATAACTATGCTCCAAGGAATGGTAGGGATTCACAAAACAAGTTGACACACAATGTTGTTTTTGGCATTGTGGGCTTACCAAACATCCATCAAGTCTGCTACTGGGTTTACACATTTCCGGTTAGTCTATGGTTTGGAAGCCATTCTCACGATTGAATGAAAGATACCCTCTTTAAAACTAGATGTTGAACTCCTACCAAACACTTATGCTGAAGAAGAATGTCTATTGTATCTTATGTGATTAGATGAAACTCGACGTGATGCTACCCTAGTCATAGAAGCTCAGAAAAAATGTGTCAAGGCCCAATATGACAAACATGTCAAGCCTCACGTTTTCTCCAAAGGAGATCTCGTTCTCCTCTATGAACAAGATCGAGATATCCTAGGAGATGGAAAATTTGAAGCCATGTGGCGAGGTCCTTATATCGTTAGACGAGTTTTGGAAAAAGGGGCTTATGATTTAGTAGATTACGATGGTATCCCTTTGAGTGAACCCAGAAATGGGTTGTACTTGAAGAAGTACTATGCATAAGATCACCTGTGCATGAGTAATTGTATTTTTATTGTATCATACTTCTTTTGTGTTACTGTAGCTTTTTTTTGTCGTTATCTGGTCTCTGCCCTTATGTGACATTGTGTTTGATTTCCAGATGTCGGAGTCTTTGCTACCCTACATTGGCTTCGCTGATGGTGCTAGCCATAGTACTCAGAACCTTGTTTCTTCTACATGGGCAATTTACGCTCCTACAAATGAACTTGTCTCCTTATGAGGTGTGTGTATCGACCGTGCGACCAACAATATTGCAGAGTATAGCGTCGTTATCGAATTGTTGATTGATGCTATCTCTCTTGGAATCCGTCATTTGGTTGTGCGACTCAATTCGCAGCTCGTAGTGCTACAGTTAAGTAATGTCTATACTATTCGAAGTCCTACATTGTTATGGGTGTGTTTGCGAATTCACCTCTTTGAACATTATTTTGATTATATTGAATATCAACATATTCCTAGACGTCTACATACATTAACTGATGCATTAGCTAACTATGTATTAGACAGACATTTGGGTCATTTATAAATCAATCACATCAATTTTCACACAACACAAGATAAACCGGTAGAATTTGTATGTATATATAACGATCAAAAGAGTTTTTACAAAAAAGTTTTGTCCGAGGAACAAAATTTCAAAATCTGAAGCTCATAGCTTCTACAAAGTGACATCATGGATGATGTTCATGGTGACACATGACTGCCCGGGAAACCCTACGAAGAAGTCATCCAATGGACTCTCACACTCCTACTGTATGACACTGATAACGTCGTGGAACCTCTCCAAGGGGCATGTCTGGAATGTTTGTTTTCAAACCCTCTAGGTTTTGTTCCACTGCTTCATAATCTTCGGTGTCCCATCATGGCACTGGTGCCACCTATCCTCGTCGCTGAATAGGATAAGTACCAGGAGGTCGGTAAGGTCCCACGTTTGTGTCATGAAAAAGAATTTTGTATTTAGACCTTGGATGAAGATTTAAAAACATTTGCAAATGATAAAATTCACAAAAACATTTAAAAAGAAAAAAATGTGTACTTCTTACCAAGATCCCCCGACTAAGCACCCTCAGGAAGGACCAAGTCTGTATCTCCTTGGATGTCCAACCCAACATAAGAATAATCATCGACCAACAACATTTGTGGTCGCAACCAGTCTAACAAGACATCATTATATTTGATAATTGGTCCAGCTACATGCCAGGCCATGAGCTGACACCACCTCAACATTATTGGATATATTGGAGCCAGTAAATCCCACTCAACCTATAGTCTCAGCAAGGGAACCCTCTCAAGGAAGAAGGACACCAAAAAAGACCCGTACCGAAATTTCTTTAGGTCACCTCGCCTGCATTTGATCAATTGCCTCTTAATGCTACGAAGCACTGCGTCTGCCCAGTTAAAAACCTGAGGCTCAGTACACTCTATGGCATACTGAAAGTAGATTTGCAGAGCCATGTGAGGATAAGTGCTCCCAGCCATATGAGCAATGGTGAAAAAAATAGTGCGGAGGGTCAAATCCCGCACTCCCCAAATGGCTACTTTCCCTTTGCTCCTCTTTGCCTCTGGAACATAGTGCAAGTGACATTACTCACTCATGGGTAGCCCACCACCTCTGCTACCATTCAGGATCGAGTGGTACCCACACTGTGACAGTCCTGTCAAGAAGTAAATGTCCTCGATATCCAAGGACAATGTGTGGACCCCTACATGGAATACTTGTTGGTCAGGATCCCACATATGCACAAGGTACTCCAATAACCTGACTTGGGCCCTCATACCTGGGATACGAAAGAATTTTAGAAGATCATATTCTCGTAAAGTGACAATGGTGGCCGGATGATTTTTGGAAATGACATCATCTTCTTCGTGCTCTCTTTCACACCATTCTAGAACCATGGTGATGTCCAAATACCTGCATAAGAAGCATAAGAAGAAAGTGAATAACTATATTCAACACTTGGTACCTTTTCATTGAGAAAAACTTAAAAAAAAAATTCCACTTTGCGGTTCTCGCAGGTGCCCTTTAGGCACAGTGTGAGGTTCTCGCAGGTGCCTTTGGGGTCACTTGCGAGAATGAGGCATTGTCGCAGGTCCCGTGTGGCTGGCCTGCGAGAATGGTTGAGTGCAACTTTAACCCCCAAAATAAACTCAAAATATGTTTTTTGCCAATGAAAATGAAAAATCAAACCATGAAAAGGTAGAGGACAAGGAGCTTACCTCACTGCCGGAGACAGTTCGTCAAATGGATGCTCGTAACTCCCATAATCAAGCACTGAAATTCAAGGGAAAAAGAGGGGTTGTGGGCTCAAATATTGGTAAAGTTAAAATGGTTATGGTAAAAAGCACTTTTACCCCTTTATATTTACTTTTACCATTTGTTATTGGATTTTATAATTGTTTATTTATTAAAACCTAATGCCTAATGCCCTTTTGAGTACGACTTTTGCAGGCGTAATGACTTCGATGTTCATGCACAAGGATGTAGACATTTTTTCTTCTTCATCGCATGTTTTGATTGTTTTTTATGGTTTTTTGTACAAAACCTCGAGCTTGGTATTTGTCCATTCTCATGCTTGAAAATACATGAGACCACGATTGAGCACACTTTTATCACTTTTTTGGGCTCAACAAGGTTATATGAAAAAGGAACCTCCTTGGATTCATCTTTAAGCTCTTTTCAGACTCTCTAAACGTGAAAAGATTGTCGAGCGACCTTACTATCTTCAAGCTCGTTAAAGTATTTGAAGAGAGCATCTTTTGGGTGATAATTTATCTCTTTTTCAGTCTCATCGGACTATTTTACGAAAAAGGAACTCAGAGAGTTCTCTTTTAAGTGTTTTTCCAGACTCTATAATCATGAAAAAACTTTGAGTTTTCTATCTTTGGACTCATTAAACAAACATCGACAAACTCATAATGGGACCGAACCACTCTTTCCTAGGGTTCGTTAGACATACTATGACGGAATTATCCAAAGGATGAACTTATATCAACAAGCATATGTCATCCTCCTCAATCTTGCGTAAAAATAAAGAGGTACTCGCTAGAAATGGTGGGGGAAAATTTGAGAAAGGGATGTGTTCTCGTATTCATATTAATTGGCAGTAAGTGTCACTCTTGAACATGACACCCCCCTATTCATTATTTGAAGCCGATTTGGGAAATCCATTTGTCTCTCATTTGATTTGCTACAAGGTCATACCCTGCGTCGTCTCTGAGTCAATGCTGCCAAATCATTGGTCGTGTCATTCATATGTTCAAGAGAAGTTCATATGAAACCTTTATTGAGTCTGCCATCTGCAGTTGTCCATTCTCTCTGTGTCGGCCTTCCCTGTGTCCAGTCCAACTTATATCATGCTATGTTTCACCTTCAAAATCTGTTACTCATTTCGTGTCACTAATGGGGGATACATCAAGGTGCTCCTGTGACAAGTTTTGTTCCGTTGACTTCAGCTCATTATCCGAAAACAAGACTTAGAAATTCTTTGGTACCTTGTAACTTGCATGCCTCAATGGCAGGTTTCCTCACTTTCAACAGTGGATTTACATCAGTGACCCCTGATCGAAAGATTTCGTCAGATGTTCAACCTCAACTCATTCATTCACATTCGATGGATTGTACTAGTGTACCTTGGGAGTCATTGACATTAATGGTGATTTCCCTCGCACTTGTTAATGGTTTCATCAATGACCGGTAATCAAGTGGTTTCTACCATGTTCGACTTCAACACATGTAATCACATGGTTAGATTCATACTTTTGGGTAATGGGATTGAAGACTCTGGATATCATCTCTTTGTCCAGGTTGCAATGGAATATGTATAATTTGTGACACATAGATCCACTTTGTATGTCTCGTGGCTATGTCATCTTAGTTTGAATTTTCTTGCATAGATCCATAGTGTATTCCTGGTGGTTATGCTGTATTTTGACGGCATGGATCCACAGTGTATGATTGGTGGCCATGACCTATACCTGTAATGTCATCCATTTGTGATATGAGTATGGGAATGCCTACCTCAGAATTAATATGATATTATGCATATGCTTGGTTGTTTGCAGGTTTCCGATTAGGTGTGCTCCAGGTTTCCGACACACAAACACATTTTACAAAGTATTTCGGCTGTCACTGACTCCAGCCTCATACTTTGGGGGTCATTCTGTTAGCCATGATTTTGTTCATCTTGATGGTGTACTCAGGCTCCTAATAAGAACTTTCTCCTGAGAAAAGTGACATTCATCTCTTCCCAGAAAACATATTTTTGAAGAGAATTCACAGGTTGCTTATATCCTAGGGTGCGAGAATGACCCATTCTCATAGTCTACCTTCATCTAGGGTGCGAACTTCTCACATTGTGCTACATATCTAGGGTGTGAAATTGTTCTCAAGTTTGGAAAAAGATGAAGTCTCGATGGTTCTAGAAGGGAATCTTCTAGAGAATGGGTTGGCATTCGAATGGTTATCTTTTTACTGGTTTCCCTGATATTGTGGGATCATTATTATCCAAGTAACCATCTCATCCTCTCCTATATATTGATGGGATTCTCATGGAAAAGGTTAAGCAAGATTAGTTGGAGAATTGGTGAAGTAATTGTGTGAAGGACCTAGCTTGAACAGGAGCTTGGAGACTCTAGCAAGTCTATCAAAAGGAATTGGATCTTCTTCATGCAAGAATTGAGCGAGTGTGTGTGTGTTGGAATCAAGAGTCACTGAAAAAAAGCTTCCGACATGAAGGCAATTAGGTTGTATCTTCTACTTTCGATTAATATGATACAGTGGCATGTCCTTTTCCCATAAGGTCATTCTTACATAAGTTGACGATTGAATATATTTTTCTATCTTCACTTTGGTTGGTTTGTGTTGTCTTGGTCTTTACCTCACGAGAGTGTCGAAGTGAAGAGGGAGCAACAGAGACCGTAGGAAGTGATACAAAGTTATGTCACTTGTTCCTCCCTACTAGCTAATTCAATGGTCATAACTTAGGGAAAGAGTCATGTCCTATCCTATTTTTTTCTAGATCTAGGTGGATCTAGGGAGATCTGTTAGTGTCCACACCTACCAATTAGTCTGATAACACCAGGATCCATCCGGAGTGTCCGAAATTTTTGTTCCACCTAGGTACAATGTTGTTTTTGGTTTTTTTACTACACCTTACCAGGTCCTCTTCGGAGGGTCTTATACAAATTTTTTTGGGGGATCTAGCCCTAGTGGCTCCAATCCAATTGGAAGCACCCATCATCCATTCACTTATGGTTACAAGATTCTCGTTGGAGGGAAATCTCACATTGGGGGGAAACCTCCACTTGGTGGACAACCTTAGGTTGGACTCTATAACCCACTATATGGACAAAACACATCGGGATCACTAGACAAAATTTGGAACCTTCTTTCCCAAATAAATCCACAATCATCTAGGGGGAAACAACCTCAAGTCACCACTTTTGTACCCCCTCACTCTGGCTAGTCGTATCCTAGTTCTTTAAATCCTACTTGGGGTCTGAACATTCACTCTAGTGTCCCTTTCCATGGTAACATCTCTAATCAAACCAACCCCATGGGCTATATGCCTCCAAATCCTCCATGGAAGAATATGTCAGGACTCTCCATGTACATGAAGACTTCTTATGGTCCTACTGGTATACCGACGATACTTCCTCCCAAAAGTCACCAGTATCCTCATGTGAATAGACAACTACCTTTTCTAACCACTTTGGATTTACCCAACTTGTCTAGAATCTTGAATGATCATATCTTACATTCTCCCCATTGGCCCTTCATACCAACCAAATTACCATTTGACATTCCCAAGTTTGAAGTTTGATTGACAGAAGACCCAAACAATCATGTTATGAATTTCCACCTTTGGTGTTTTTCCAACTCTTTGATGGATGACTCCATTCAGTTATGACGCTTTCAACAAACTCTCATGGGTTCGGCCTCAAAGTGGTACATAGAATTACCACGAGGATTCTTTAATGACTTCAACACCCTCACCATGGATTTTTTGATACATTACCAATTACCAATCCACTATGAGATAGGAATTGAGATTTTAAGTTCCTTTAAGCAATCCGCTTCCACTCACATTTCCGATCACATTCGTGAGTGGAGACGAAGGAGACACTTGATCAAACTCGACCTTCCTGATCGGTTATTGGCTGAATGGTTCACCAAATCATTTGTCAATAAAATCTCTCCTGATATTTCCATGGGTGGAGTTGTCACTGAAGAGCAGGCAATTAGTCGCACTCAGTAATTAGATCTCGTGTATTTGCAAATGAACACTCTTTACAACTTGCTCCCTGACACTCCTCTCCCTTTTACCACCGCTACCTCAACAACCCAAACAACTTCTCATGTTGTTGATGGTGTGACTGGTACCTTCCATGTTGATGCTAAATCCACGTCAGCCACTTACACCAATCCCAAATCTATTGCTTCTAATGTCCAAGGTGCTTCGACTCCTACACCTTCCACCGAAAAAACTTATGAGGTTAAATTCATTCAATCCACCCCTTACGGAAAAAATAAATCTAGAAAAGGAAAGGGTAAGAATAGGGAGGATAGAAATAATAATATGCAATACGATAAACCTAAGACATACTCTATTAATGATAAGGATAAGTGTAAACCTCAATATCCTTGCCTTATCTGTGGTGATGATCACTACACGAACGATTGCCCAAGACGTGTTGAGGTCACTAAGTTATTCCAAGGTACCGAGAAGTCTCCCACACCTATCATTTTGTCACAACCTTTCGCTTCTCAACAACCATCCCAATTGGTCATTCATGACCAACCCTCTCCTTCCACTACTCGTATGTCCTTATTTGTAGTGGTAATTCTACCAAGAACGACATTGTAATCACCACTTGAGCAAAAGATTATTCTCCTTCAAAGGAGAAAGTTGATTATTTACCACCTTCATTGGTTCAATTTCCTCCCTCAACTTCACCTCCCAATAATCCTCTTCATATCGAATGAACAGGTCCTGATACAGTTCTCCACCATCATCCAAAGGGCGTTGTTTGAAAGTCTGCCTTTAATCCTCATGCGTGTGTTGCTCAAAACTACAACATTGTAGAAGGCCTTCTGCAAGCACCCTCTACGATGTCAACTCTCGAAGTCCTTCAAAGTTGTCCCTCTCAAAAAAAGGCACTTTTAAATGCCATTGGCAGAACTGATCCCATAGATAAGAATTTGATAATGTTTGACTTGGAAGACCACATTCCAAGGCTACCTCCTCCATTATCATTTTAGATTCAAGTTGTTATCGAGAACAAGAATATCTATAGAACCGTTATTGATGAGGGTGACTCGACATGTGTTATGTTGGTTACTTGTTGGAAATCCATTGAATCTCCCCCCTTCACCGAATCACACAATACACTTAAGGATTTCAATGGTTCTGGTTTTAAACCCTACGATGTTCTTCCCTCGTTGTCTATTACGTTGGAAGGAAAATCGGTCAACGTCGAGGTCGAGGTATTTGATTTGCCTCTTGACTATAACCTCTTACTTGGTCGTAGTTGGATTGATTCTATGCGCGCAGTCGTGTTTACCCTTTTCTGTGTGTTACATTTCCCACATCAAGGAAAAGTCGTTACGATTGACCAACTGGCCTTTTTCAATTATGATTCTCATACTAACAACGTACCCTTTATCTTGAAGACACCTTATGGGTATGATAATGTTGGTGTGGGTCTTCTGAAAGATTCAACTTTGATGGGCACCTTCCCAATACCACCACCCAATGTTCCACCTTTGTTTTCTGCCTCAATCAACATGATTTCCACCTTTGTCTGTGAAACCCCCGCATCTCATGACCCATGGATAGTACTTGATCCTGTTGATTATCTTCTCTATGGAAAACAAATGCCTTTAATTCCAGTTGAATCCTCTTATCATGCCATTAAATTGACAACCCCTTCTACACCCTCTCTCTGTGATTCATCTCCCAATTCGTTTCATGTGATATTTCCTACCGACGAGATGACCATGTCAGTTATGTCCATGTAAGAAACCCCATGGGAGGATGGAAATCTTTGTTCCATTCTCTTCCTAGAACAACACGCCATAGAGAGTTACCAATGGATTTCGACACCGTCGACCATTGTTGTCATTTCCTCTATTCCTGAGTCATCCCACGACGTGCTATATGAAGGGAACCTCAGTAATATTTCACCCACCATTCCTCTTGACATTTCCGTTAAACCTAGAGTGCTTGAGAACGTTCACATTAGAGCCTCATGTTCCTTTTATGAGGTTGTCACTTATAAAGTGATTTTTCAAGAATTTCATGATGTTTTCACTTGGAGCTACGGATAGATGTCAGGTGTTGACATCGATATTGTTGTGCATGAAATTAATACCTATCCGGATCTTCTAGAATATGAGGTGGCATCAGTATGGTTGGGATCCTACTCACTTATCTCATTTGGTGGGATCATCTTAATATCTTTAAACATCTCTCTTTCTCCTATATAATGATGGATTTCTCATGGAAAATGTTAAGCAAGAGAAAGCAAGAGCAAGCAAGGAATTAATGAAGAAATAGTCTGAGAATTATGTGAAGGATTCTATCTCAATTGATGCTTGAGGTCTTAATCTATCCATCAATTTATTGTGGATCCTCTCCATGCAAGTTTGGAGAAAGTGTGTGTGTTGGAGAAAAGGGCCACCAAAAGGGAACCTTACAACATCAAGCATGTTTAGTTGTATCTTCCAGTTTTACTTAATATAATACAGTGGCATGTTTCTTTCACATAAAATCATTTTCATTTTATTACATGACTCCTTGATCACATGTGTAAGTTTTAATTGAATATGCTATTGTTTCTTTCACTTTGGCTGGTTTGTGTTTCATTGTAGACCCAATATCACAAGAGGACCAGAGCAAAGCAGGGACAAAAAATATATAAGGAAGCGATATTCAAAGGTATGTCATGCATCTCTTGTTTGATAGTAAACTCAATGATTAAATATTAGTGAAAACGTCATGTCCTATCCTATTTTTTTCTATATCTAGGTCGATATAGGGAGATAAATTTATGTCTATATTCACCGATTTATCCAATAACAAGGGCTGAAATCCCTTTTACTCCCCAAGACAAGTAATATTAGCTAGGAAAATCCTAGAGGGTATAAACCCCTTTACTTCTCCTAGTATTCCTTTGTGAAAAAAACTATTCCAAGACAATTATGATGGGATTAGTGGGGTTTTATGACCTTATACTCCCCAAAATATTAAAAAATTAACCTTGCAACCAAGAAAATAAGCAATAACAGGAGAGATTCCTTACTAACAATAAAAATACATGGTCTTTGTGTATTGTTACTCACTAACAATAAAAAATTATAGAGGCCAAGGCTTAGAGGCGCCCTTGTTTAGAGTGAATAGGCACAATAACTCCTTCGTACACTCAACTTTGAGAAGGAAGCCCTCTTCAAGCTCCAATTTATGTCTCTTTATGTCCCTCTTTATCCTTACATATCCCTTCCTTCCTCCCCTCCTCACTTCTTCTCTCATTAATTTTAATGGGACTCTCTTGGAAGGACAACAATCATAGTTGTTTGTTTCACATTCCCATTGTGCCAAAAGACCAAATAAAATGAAATAAAATAAAACATGTTTATTTACAACATTTGAAAATATTTTTCAAGATCCAATTCAGATCACACCTCCCTGTTTGAAGGCTTTTGGTCCCCAAAAGCTAGACCGTTAAGGAGACAGAAGCATAAGGCCTCTATTTTCCTCCTCATATCCACCATTCCATTTTCGATGAAGGTGGCTTGTTTCCAACTTATATGCCCTTTTTCCAAAGCTAGAGGAGTTGTACTCTCTCTCGATGTTCTTTGACAAGGTATGCCTTTCCACCCTTGACTGGACAGTACTTGTTTTCTCTCCTGTAGAAGGTGGCATACCTACCCCATAAATAGTAGATACCCAACATCACTCCATAGGTCTCCAATGGTGAAACTTCATATTATGCCTCATCAATATAGCTGGCATTAATGCCAAAATTTATTTTACATCTTCATTATTCTCATAACAATTTTCCCAAGATCATAGTTTTCTAGACCAATCTCATCAATTGATTTTGAAAACCATATTACATTGAGAATCACTGTTGAACAAGGAATTTACCTTCCAGTTCTTGACTTGAACTTTGACTTTGAATAACTCATGTTTATCTCCACTCACCTTTGGATGCTACAATGTGGTGCAAACTACAACTTCGTCCAGATAAGAGGTGTTGACTACTTCTTCTTCTTTCATCTTAGCATCTCTCTTTGTTTCCCTCTTGGACTTTAGCCACTTTGGATGCAATTCTAGATGAAGTTTCCAACACTTCTCTTATGTGTTTCCATCTACATCACAATGTTTGTAATGCCTATTAGGATCCCTCCTTTTATCGACTGTGGATGCTATATTCGTGTCTCTTTTCTTGTTGGTTTCTTCATGACCCATGTGTTGTTGTCTTTTCTTGGAGTCAAACACATTGTAGGGACATTTGTTTCTCTCCTCATCTATGATTTTCACACAAGGAAGTTGCAACTGTCTTTAGATATGGATAAAAATTCCTACAAGGTACTTCATCACCACCCCAAGATCTTCCAAAGAGATACCCGACCCGATTGCTTGCATCCTGAACTCAGAAGTGTACTCTTGCACTCTCCTTGTCCCTATTCTGGCAAAAGGTACTTCCACTTCATGAGTTGTTCGACTTCGTATCCTATGGGATATAATTGTGACTTGAGTAATGCATTGAAGTCCTCCCATTTAATCACCATGGGATTCTTTCCTATCCTCACTGCATCCACATAACTCTCCCACCATAAAAGAGCATGTTCGGTCATGTCATGTTCAAACGGGAAAAAGGAGATGTATTGTTTCTTGGATTTGATAAAGAACAAAGTAAAATTACAATTGTTTGGAATAAATATCCAAGGATGCAACATTAGTTTTTCCATTAAACATGGGTATTTCTAGCATCTCTTCAACTTTGAAATTCACATTGGAAGATGAAGAAATGTTTCTATCATTACCTGAGTTTCCAAGTGTCTATCCTTTGGAACTTTCTGGACCATAATTTGGTTCTTCATGCTTTGTCTCTACTGAGTGTGCTTCCTTAGCCTTCATTATAAGAAAATGTGTCACGAACTCTGTCAATGTAGCAATTCTTTGCTCCAACCGATGCAATCTGACCCTCGGGTCTTCTCTGTCATCTTCTTCATGATGATTCCCTACCATTCATGGTGCTCTACTTCTGTGTAGGCCTGAAAACAATGATTTTCCATTGTTTTGGTACTGGCCGTAGGTGTTTTCCATCCAGGTATTATCCAAGCCTTCAGAACCTGCTCTGATACCATCTGATAAGTAAACGGTAAGCCTATGGAATGTCTATCTCACCAACATATATTCTATTACAGAATACAATTTTTATTTCTATCTTGTTCTTAGTCGTCTAGTTATAATCCTTGTGAGATGCCAAGTAGTCAAGTCAAACAAATAATAAACTAGTTGAACACCCACTAGTCGAGGTGGCCATATGGATGACTAGTCAAATGCTCTGATGGTTGGGTCGAATGAATGGAACCCTGGTTGAATGATTGATGGTTGGGTTGACAAAATGAAATATCAATCACATGCATTGATGGTCGGATTGACCAAAGGAAAGATCGGTCAAATCATTCGATGGTCGGGTCGACCAAAGGAAAGACTAGTCAAATGGTTTGATGGTTGGGTCGATCAAAGGAAATATCAGTCAAATTCTTCAAGGCTCAGGCCGACCAAAGGAAATTTTGGTTGAACAATTTGATGGTGAGGTATAGAAAAGGGAAAAAATATCGAATTCAAGAGTAATCCAATCGGAATGGGTTGACCAACAATTAAAGAAAAAAATGTCCAGAGGCAGATTCGACCCTCAATAGCAAAGGAAAAATTTTGTAGGGTGATTTAGTGACCCTCAACAACTAAAAAAACATTTAGGGGATATTTTGATTCCCCAAAATAGATAAAATACACAAGGGACAAATTTAGATGTTCAAAAATAAAGAAAAATTCCCATGGGTTTCTTAATATGCTTACGTAAGTATAAGTTTGCTCATGTATATTTAAATTCTCCCAAACAAGTTTAAATTGACCCAAGCAACCAAAGAACGCTTTGGATGAGTGCTACAGGCTAAAGAAAACAAAAACTCCAATAGAACATGCATACATTTTCATAAGTCAAAACCAAATTCCCAAAGCATAGATTGCAATAACTCATAGGTAAGTATAAGTTATCCCATATATGTTTGAATTCTCCCAGGAAACAAGAGAATTCTTTGGACGAGTGCTACAGGCTAAAGAAAAAAAAAATCAATAGAGTATGCATATATTGTTGTAAGTCAAAACAAAATTCTCAAAGCATAGATTGCAATAACTGATAGATTCAACATTAAAATGAGAATTTTATTATGTTGAGGAGAAAACTACAATGAAGTGAGTTATACATAGTCTTTGTATATTGTTACTCACTAACAATAAAAAATTGCATAGGCCAAGTCTTAGAGACGCTCTTGTTAAGAGTCCATAGGAACATTAACTCCTTCATCCACTCAACTTCGAGTTGAAAACCCTCTTCGAGCTCCAATTTTTGTTGCTATCCTTCTATCTTTCTCCTTGCATCTCCTTTCCTTCCTCCCCTCATTACTACTACTCTCATTGCTTTTAATGGGCCACGCTCTTGGAAGGAAAACAATCACACTTGTTCATTTCACCTTCCCATTGTGCCAAAAAGCCAAATAAAATGAAATAAAAAAAAACATGTTTATTTGCAACATTTACAAATATTTGTCAATATCCAATACGAATCATCGGGTGGTTGAACCCCACTTGACTCATTGTATTTCTGGTTGCAATTAGTTAAAATGTACATATAAATATTCCTCTGGGAGCTAACAAAGGCACCCGTTGGCATGTTGGTTGGACCGTTGACATATATTGTTTGAATATGTGGCCAGAGGTCACCGATTCTAATCCGTGGAACTTCCCCCATTCGTATTTTTTTATAAAAACCAACTTAAACACAATAAAGACCAATAGGATTTACAAGTAACATGATAGACTAGTTGGTTCAAGTACTTAATTGAAGTCATTGGAATATCTCCATCGAGGTCACGAGCTCAAATCCCACCGAGCCTCAACAAATTTTATACCCTTAAAACGAACTGGGCCAATCAGAGAATTCCATGTGGAACTCTTTGATTTGTCCACGTTGTTTCCAATGTACTCCACATGTCACCTTCGTGTCAGCAAGCCATGTCATTATTGTACCTGCCACATGTCATTCATACTCCTACTTGTTACCTGTCATTCTGCTATGTGTCATTCTTCCATACTGCCATGTGTCATCCTTCCATATTGCCATGTGTCATCCTTTCAGTGATGCCACGTGGCATCCATACAGTGTATGTACATTGTCATGTGTCACCTCGTGGTGGTGCTACATGGCACCTTGTTTTGACAAAAAATTAGAAGGCCACAAATTACTCATACAATGTCCATTTGAGTCCGTTCAAATTGCGTTCTAAATGTCTCGTTGAGCTTCATGCAATGAAGTCATTTCCTTCAACATTCAAAACTATTAATTTTTTATCATTTTGGATCCTTCTAGGTCAGTGGAGAATGCTCATCATCATCATAATCACATAAGTTGATCCACACATTAAAATTAATTTATATGATTTGATCCACACATAAATTAAAAATATAAAGAAAAGTGTTGATTAACCCACATCAATCCCCTTATTTAATTATAAGGTTATGTTAATTGATAATTTACATCTAGAGAAAATAACCAATAATAATTAAATTATTATTATTTATATTAAAAAATAAATATTAATATTAATATTAATATAAGTAATAATATTAGCGATGGACTCCAAATATACCATATTTTCTACCATACAAATTTCCATTCACAAGCCATATTTCTTCACTTTTAATGCATTTCAGTACCATTATTCCATCACTTACCGCTAAATTCATCCCTTCTATCTAGTGGTTAAAAATCATGGTTTTCTTGTCAAGGTGTTTTTATCATGATTTTATCAATGATGGGTTAACAATACATTTATGTGGCCAAGCAACATGTTTTTTACCAATTTCAAAATTTTTGTACCATTTCGTACCATGTTGTAGGTTTGCATACATATGGTCTTCCTCAGCGAAAACGAAGACATGGGTTTTGGATAGCTAGTGCTTAACATGGTTCTTTGGTCATGGTTCCTCCTCAGGTCACACGGGTAAAGCTCCAGCTCTTGGTCAAGATTCCATTCAAATCTAGGTTTTCACGCAATTTCTAAACAATGAACTTTATACTCGATTTCCGTGCAAATGAAGGTGGATATAAAAATCCAAGATATGGGTATTGCAGATAATGATTTCATTTGGTTTCGTTGGAAACATGTTTCCAAGAAGTGTCACATATTTCGAGATAAGGAAAATTTCCTTAAAACTGTTAAATCCAGATTTTTAGCAACAAATATTTCTATACTGCCAAGTTTGGGCGTGATTTCCAAGGCAACGGAAGCAAATCTTCAAATTCTCAGATATGGGTTTTTTTCGTGGTATGGTAAATTAGGTAGTTTATCCACCATTTTCCAAAGTGACATACAATTTAAGAATTATGATTGATTTTTTGAAGCAGATTTGTCCAAATCACTCTAAAACTCAGATTTTATGATTTTGTTTAAATTATTGAATTTTTTTTTTTTTTTTTCTGAGTTTGAGGCTTTGGTTTTATCCAATTTTTCCATGGATTTTATGTATAAATAATAGTCTTCAATAATAGTCTTCCACAATTTAAGAATTATGATTGATTTTTTGAAGCAAATTTGTCCAAATCACTCTAAAACTCAGATTTTATGATTTTGTTTAAATTATTGAATTTATTTTTTTGAGTTTGAGGATTTGGTTTTATCCATTTTTCCACGGATTTTATGTATAAATAATAATCTTCAATAATAGTCTTCCATGTTTGAGAAGGAAATCTATTACCATCATGAAGTTTTATTGTAATTAGAAGATTTTTTCTTGTGAGAAAGTTTTAAGTAGCAACCATGTAAAAACAAAATTTCATTACTAAATAAAAAGTTGATTGTTGTTTATCCATTTTGCATCTTTTTGGCTTATTGATTGTCCTCATGCATCATGGAATGTTTTAATTCACTTAGTAGAATAAAATATAAATGTATTTCATGTTTTCTTATGTGTGGTTTAATTTCCATTTGCACATTTGATTCAATTTTATGAATTTAAGGTTTATTAAATACTTGAGTGATTCTTCATTTGTATGCAATTCACATTATATGTTTATGCATCCTCTTTGAATTCCATGTTTCCTGTACTTACAATTTTACATAGATTAATATAGCCATTCCATGCTTGTATTCAGATTTCTCACATTCAATGTGATTAGTTGAGTTTTGTTTACACAATAAAATATATATATAAATATATAAAAAAAAAAATACAAAAACATTAAAAAAAAATTAGAAAAATACAACGGTTTTTCCTCATAGATATTCTTAATCATTGAACGAATTGATTAGATTTATCATAGAGTAATTTATTTCAAATTTACTAGGAGATTCAATGCTTTTCAAGATTCAATATTTTTGAGAACTTGGCTCTACAATTTGACATTCTCCTCTTGTGAGCTTCAACCTTGTAAGCATCAGAAAACAAAAACACTTGTAGACAATCAAGCATTCAAAAACCTATGCTCTAATACAAACTGATCTGAAAATGGAATGTATGTGTTTCCAATAGATGTTTAAAACGAAGAAGACTTGTCTATTTGAAATTGAGAGTGTACAAAGGTATGTGTTTGGGTAATTGGATCAAGTTACTAACACATAAGTTTAATTAGTTTTACTTAATCATGAGTAGCATATTAGACATATAAAAATCATTAATAATGAAAATATAACACAACAAATGATAAAGGAGTTCACCCCTCTCTTGGGCTACATCTTCCGATCCAACTTCCCTTGGATCATTTTTATTATGATTAAAATATTTCTCTTACAGTGCTCACAATACCAAATAGATGGCTCCAATGGCTTCAAAACATCAAAAAACCCCTAGATGAGACTTTTCGGCACCTGGTTTGTCCAAAAAATGAAGAAGTTACACTTTATGGAAGTTTTCCACTTCAAGTTTCTTGTACCTACTCGCCAAATTGCACCCACTGACAGACTAACTCGGCTTCTATGTGTTTTTTGCATCAAAATCCAGCACACTCCACAATCCAGCAAATCGGGCGTAATTGTAGGACTGTTTCTACGCTGGCCCCTTTTCCCGACGGAGGTAAAGGTTTCATGGGCCATTTGGCCTAGCATCGACCTGAAAACTAGCACCTATCCCATATGTTGCAACCTTCACACTCTAGGTCATATGGGATGACTATATTTCATGGAAGCCGCACCTTCCGAGCTAAGCACCAAGTATCAACCCCACCGATGTTTAGAGTGTGGTCGCATGGAGAGAGTCATATGGACCGAGGGCTTAAACTTCCAACTGACCAACTATTCCGCGCCCACTAGTTATATGGCATAGTTGTATGGTGTATGTGTCGGGGATTGGGGCCTAGCCGTGACCCTTTGCTTCGTCGATATTACAAACATTCAAATTCAAATATTTATAAAAACATATAAGGTTAAGTCTCATCACACAGGTGGGCTGGTGGCCCGACCTATGCCAAAGATCTTTCATGCACGCCCGAAGGTTGCGGCTTTGACTCTTGTGGAGTGAAAAAAAAAATATCACTTTCCAACCAAACTAGAGGGGTGCCACTTGGTAGTCCACGACTGGGCCACGTGGCACCACAACACTTGCCTAATAGATGACACGTGTCAACACCGGATTTGTCCACTTGTATGCCACTGAGCCTATAAGACCATGGCATGTCAACCCATGCCACATCACTTGTACAATCATTCCACTTCACTTACCATGTGTGGGTCCATACCCTGCCACGTGAGCACTGTACAGACTGTACAGTCAACAAAATTTTGTTTGTTTGACAAAATGAACATAACATGATATATTTCTGATACGACATCGATTTGCGCCCTTTCAAATTGCGTTGGGTTCATGAGAGAAAGGCCTACACACGTGTATGTTTTGAAGAGATTATGAGAACTTTAATTTTTGACCAAAATTTGATCCCGTGGATCAAAAAGTTACACTAGAATGCATCCAAAGTTTGATGCTATGATGTAATGGATTCTTTTCTTTAATCTTCCACCACACTACAATGAAACTTTGTGACTAAAAAAAAACTACCAATCTTTCCTTTGTTACCTGATTATTCATTCAACCGTTATTGATCAACTTTACCTAAGTTTTCAATATTACACTCCATTCCCAATGGTCCTTCCCTCAACCATGTCAACTACATATTTAAAGTCATACCTTATCCACTAAAGATATAGCCATTGTTCTTAATATAACCAGTCTTCTCAGTGACAGAGTTGTAAGATAGGGTCGTCTCTCAGTTGGAAGGGCTAGCCTCCAATCTACAAGTTGGTTTTTGGTTACCTTTGGGTTTTCATTTCACAACCAAGGAAAATTATAGAGTGATAACACATAGTATATTGCATAATAAATCATTGTTAATCAATGGAAGTTGCACACATAGTAAAGGAGTGGACAACACATAGTATGTTAATCTTGAATGCCTCCCTTCCCCTCATCAGTATTGGAAATTGGTTCTTGGAAATCCTCTAGATGCCCCATGTGAGACTTCACTTTCTTGTAGGTGATACCGAAAGGGTCGATGTCTAAGTGTTTTCTTGGTTTATTATTGTTGTACCTAGGGTCTTCCCACTACGCGCCAACACTATCCCAAAACCCTTTTTAGGTAAGAGACATGAAAAACCTTATGGATGCAAGAAGAAGACAAATCTAAATCATAATTCACTTCTCCAAATTTCTAAAGAATAATGTAGGGTCCATAAAATCTTGCAACTAGTTTTTTACTCTTCTTTTGTTTGAGAGTAGATTGTTTATAATGTTAAAGTATACAAAATGCCCAATTTATGACCTCGGGTTTCCTTTCAGTTCAATGTTGATCTTCTTGTTGCTTCATACTATTTAGGGCCATATGAAGTTTTTCTTTAAGATTTGACAAATTGTATTTATCATTTTCCATATGTAAGTCTACTACCTATACTTTGGAATTTTCCTACGAAAAGGATGTGGTACTAGGATGTGGAATTTTCCATAGAGTACGTCAAATGAAGATATCTTAGTAGTTTTTTGATAGGTGGTATTATACCACTATTTTTGTATAGGAATCCACTTACCCATTAAGATTGATTGATCGAAGGATAACAATGAAGATAACCCTTAAAAATTTTCTAATTTTTCTATTGTTTTTTCACTTATCTTCCATAATTGTTTCCAAAATGTTTCTATAAATTTTAGGTCTTTGTCACTTACTATTACTATAGGAAATCCATAAAGCCTATGAATTTCCTTCATGAACACTTATCCACTTATCCTACTTGCATTGTACTATATATAATTTGAATTCCACAAAATTGTGCATATAGTTTTATTATATCCATGATCACGAAACGAACATCATTACTTATTGATTTTGTTCATGGTGTAATGGAGTCTATTTATATCTCTTCTCACGTTTGACTAGGTATGTTTAAGGGTTGACGTAAATTTTGAGTCTTGATTATCTCTCCTTTAGTTATTTGAAACACCTAACATTCTTTTATGTTGAATATCTTTCTCCATCCCTTGTCATAAAAAGTTAATTTTGATGCTTTGATATGTTTTTAAAATCCATTAATGTTTGCCACGTTGAAGTCATGATAATTATTTAATATTTTTTTTTCAACTTTAATTCCTGGAAGAAAAATATGTTATCTTTGTACCAAATAATATCTATTTTCCAATCCTAATGTTCCATAGAGATGTTACTTTATTTTAAACATTGTATTTTATGTTTTACTTTATTTTTAACACTGTATTTTATGTTTAGTAGTATCATGTTCTTTCCACTCATAGCAAATCTCTTCTCACTACACATAAATGAAAAATGTAATGAAATATAAGTTGAATGCTTCTTGTATTTTGAAAAAGGCATTTACTAGATTCTTCTTCTATTTTTATAAACAATGAATTATTATTAATAATACAAAATAATTATAATATTAATTAAAAAATTACAAATATCTTTTTTTATAAACAATGAATTGTTATTAATAATACAGAATAATTATAATATTAATTAAAAAATTACAAATAAATATTATGTCATATTAGAAATTATAAATGAAATATATTAAAATAAAATTACAATTGATAATAAAAAAAAGTCACATTATTTAATTAATAATATCTAAACTAAGAAAATTTTCTTTTATTAATATATTAAAATAAAATTACAATTAATAATAAAATATCTCGACTATTATAAAAGATTTATGTAGAAATACAAAATAATTATAATATTAATTAAAAAATTACAAAACAATAAATATTATGTGATAATAAAAATTATAAATGAAATATATTAAAATAAAATTATAATTAATAATTAAAAAAATCACATTATGTAATCAATAATATTTAAAATAAAAAGGATTCTTTCATTAATATATTAAAATAAAATTACAATTAATAATAAAATATCTCTACTACTATAAAAGATTTCTTTAAAAAAAATATAATGGATATTCATTATACTATATTATTGAAAATCACATATATAATTATTAATATAATATAGTCAAATATCTAATAATATTGTTCTTAATATAAATGTATTAATGATATAGAAGAGCAATCGATATACACCCTACATCCATCTCACGATATATCTTCAACGCCATTTATCATAATAGTATGGTGGTCGATACATGTTCGAAATGATGTATCAATCTATGTTTTATCTTATGTGAATCATGACACCTTGGCAGTGAATCATGTATATGATATTGGAAGTCCTTTCACAATGTGTTTTGTCTATGAGATTGCTGGATAATCTCAGTTTTTATATCATCTAAGTCGATATCATTATAGAATGATGCATTTAGTTCGCAAAGCAAAGCTATAAGATAATCTAATCCATTATGTTTTAGATGTTGTTATAATTTATGTATTTTAGATGTTATAAGTTTTTAAAGCATATGTTTTACATCCAATTATAATCATTCAAGTATAATATGTTAATTTATATAACTCTCGGTGGTTGGTTAAAAGTTTTTTTTTTTTTTAAAGAATTTGGTTAAGTAAATTTGGAAAAATTCATTATTTTTTGTTGTTTAAATTGTATTTCTAAATGTATAAATGAATTTAGTGTACTAAAAAACTGGTGAAACATTAAATTATACAAACTTAGCCACTCAAATCTACAATCCAACCATTCATCATGCAAGATACCAGATATATAAAATATGCAGAACAGAAACGAAATGCTAGAAATGACAGAATAACAGTAAAATATCCAGCATAATCTTTACAATACACAGAAATGATATACGAAATAGCAACA
>SNQJ01S0003315.1:27087-41000 GCA_010110895.2 Picea sitchensis
ATATATATTTTTTCCTCAATCTCTCCTAAAAACATGGGCTAACCCTGTACATGATTTTTCCCCTAAAATAAATTACGGGCTAATGATATAAGTTTTAAAAAATCACTTTAATACAAAAAATTCGCCCAATAAAAAATTGGAAGACCCTAAATTTCGCCCATGGGCGAAATTTCGCCCCTAAAATCATCTATGGTTTCAAGTTGAAATAACAAATGGAGGTTTTCAAGTACTACAAAGTATAAAAATATGATCAAATGTAATGATACCATCTTTCAAACACTTACAAATCCAGTTGTGCATGCATTTATCAAATCTCTGCATTTACAAAATTTTCCAACTGACACATGATCTTGCGGGGAACTTTTGACTACCTTCCCGAGCTCTAAATTTAGATATGAAAGAAGAATTGGAAATATTAGGATGTGTAGTTGTCAATCGAATATTTGAGCATGTGAAACAGACTTTCCACAACTAAGAAAAATGATTTTTCCCCAGGTAGTTTTTTTTTTTCGAAAACCTGCACTTTCGATGGTTAACTAGCCCCCCGAATTTAGCCTGTTAACTACCAAAATCTTTGGTTTCGGTGGTTAATGAGTGCTTTTCAGGCCTGCCTAAACCACCGAAACCTAAGATTCTTTATTTTTCTTGGGAAGACCAAATCCAATGCTTGTTCCAAGTTTATTTTTAGAAAGTAGACCATCTAACACACCTAAAAAAATTTAGAAACAAATTTTTGGACCTCTTCCTATCACCTAAAATTTGACAAAATGACAGTGCTATTTTAGGAGATTAGAGTTTGAAAAGGGGAAGGAAAGGAGAGCATCCTCTTCCTTGGATCTTGTTCACAGTGATCTCATGGGTCCATTTCCACATCTTTCCATCAACAAAGCAAGGTATGTTATTACATTTATTGATGATTACTCGCGCTATACTTGGGTTTATTTTCTCAGAAAAAATTCTGAAGTTTTTGAGGATCTCAAAGAATTCAAAGCTCTAGTAGATACACAAACTAAGAATAAAATCAATATCCTTCATACAGAAAATGGGGGTGAGTATATCAACAAATATGTTCAAAATATTTGTCGTGAAGATGGTATCTAGTTGCAACACACACTTCCATACACTCCACAACAGAATGGAGTTGTTGAAAGGAAGAAAGGGTCTATCAAGGAGATGACTAGTTCCATGTTGCATGCAAGATCACTTCCTTCCAAGCTTTGGGCTAAGGCACTTGACTGTGTTTCTTACATATGAAAAAAAACACCTCACATATATGTTGAGGATAAGACACCTTTTGAGGCTTGGACATGTGACACACTAGATTTCACACACTTGCGCATCTTTGGATCTAGAGCATGGGCCCATATTTCTTCCGAAAAGAGGAAAGCATTAGATCCAGAAAGAACACCTTGCATATTTGTGGGATATCCATATGATGTGAAGGGGTACAAATTGATTGATCCCTCTACATACCGACCCATAATTGAGCGCACTGTTTAGTTTGAGGAGAGTCCTTTGCATGTACCTCCAATGTAACATGTAGAGACTCTTTTGCTTCCATCAGTTCCAGACATCAGAGATGATGATTCCACACACTTAGATGCTACACATTCAGACACAGATTCATAGGATTTTGTACATGCAGACGAGAAGGTAGTACAACCAAATGAGGAGCCAAAGTTGGAGCTTCAACAAATCCCCAAGTGGGCATAGTCCACACTTCAGGCAATAGGAAAACTTGCAGGGGATCCATTGGATTCAAGGGGGACTCGATCTCAGCATGTGGATCCTTCTCATGTATTTTCAACTTCTGAACTAGTGATTCCCATGCATTGTTATATGGTTCAATCTTTTGATCCACATACCTACAATGAGGTTGTTGGCAATACACTATGGGAAGCAACCATGCAAGAGGAGAATGACTCTCTCCTAGAGAATCAAAATTGGGATTTGGTTCCACTTCCACCAGGGAGGAAAATTCTAAGATTCAAATGGGTCCATAGGACCAAGAGAGCAAACAATGGCCAGATGAGAAGGTACAAGGACAGATTAGTTGCAAAATAATTTCAACAAATTCATGGGATATATTATGATGAGACTTTATCTCTTGTAGAAAATATGGACTCCATTCGCTTGGCTCTAGCCATTGAAGAAAAAAAAGGATGGGAAGTTCACAAGATGGATGTGAAGAATGATTTTCTTCATGGTGACATTTCAGAGGAGATCTACCCGGAGCAGCCACATGGGTTCATTCAAAACTCATCTTTAGTATGCAGACTGAAGAAGTCTCTCTATGGCCTCAAGAAGGAACCTATAGCATGGTATGAAATGATGGATTCTTACTTTATTTCACATGAATTTGTTATATTTAAATATGATTCCAATGTGTACATGTTGATGACTATTGACTCTGTGGTGATTTTAATACTCTATGTTGATGATCTTTTGATCACTGGTAGCTCTACTTCATCCATTTCTTTGGTCAAAGATATTTTGCGTGACAGATTCTCTATGATGGACATGGGCCCACTACATTTGTTTCTTGGTCTTGAGATCAGCCAAGATGCTTCTGGAATCAAAATTTCTCAGGCTAACTATGCCAGGGATCTTCTGGATAGATTCCACATGACAGACTATAAGTTTGCATCTACACCCTTCTTATCTAGGATTAGACTTGAGGATGGTGGGGATACACCATTAGTGGGCAACACTGTGTATTGACAGTTGGTGGGGATTCTTTTGTATCTCACCCATGCCTATCCATATATCTCATATGTGGTAGGAGTAGTTTCAATATACATGCAGGGACCCCATGATCTGCACTAGAAGGCTTCCAAGCAAATCCTCAAATATGTCCAGGGCACCATGAGTTATGGGATTCACTATGCGGTTGGTCGTGCATTAGATCTCATAGGATTCACAGATTTAGATTGGGTTGGTGATAGCACAGATCACAAGTCCACGTCTGGGTATATTCTCAGTTTGGGGTTATGCCCAATTTGTTGGTCAAGTAAGAAGAAATCAACCATTTCTTTATCTTACGCATAGGCGGAGTACATAAGAGTAATCAATTATTTCATTCATAAACTATGGCTTCAACACTTCCATACCGAGTTTGGTATCTAGTTTCACTGTCTGACTATCATATGGTGTGACAATCGGAGTACACTGAAATTTTGTAGAGATCCAGTACACCGACAACAAACCAAACATATTGAGGTCCAAATGTGTTTCATCAGATATTTAGTACATGATAGGATCATTGATTTGCAATTTTGTCCTTCCTCTGAACGTGCTGCCAACATTTTCACCAATATATTCACTGAACATAAGTTTCAGAATTTGCGGGATCATCTTGCTGTGAAGAACAAAGATGCCTAGCAACTCCCTTTTCCTCTTTTGATCCATTTTCTTTTGAGGGGGGTTTTGTTCCCACGTGGTTTTCCCTCTTTCCTCACTTTTATTCATTGTTCATTACTTGCATTGTACATGAGTACCTAATATTTCCTAGTAATTGGGACTCATTTTTTACTCCATAGTGATGTTCAAGGGGGTTGTTGGAGAAATTTCTATTTTTGTCACACTAGTTTAGTGGGAGTAACACTAGTTCAATGGGAGTTAACTGACTAGTTCTATTTTAGACTATCTAATTTTATACCATCACTATTATGCATGCATTCCTAATTATAGGATGCCATTGCCTATATGAGTGAATATTACTCACTCATTAAAAAAATATTAATAAACGTTGATTCTCATTCTTCATATTGTATCTCTCTTCCTTTTCTTGATAAGATTTGTTTGTGTATGCTTTAGCTAGGTATCCTGTGTAGGTTTCCATGAAACATAGAAAAAAATACATCATGATAGTTTGAATTACTTGAAGAAATAATTATCTTCACAATAACACAAAATATGGGTTATAAATATGCTAGGTTTTCATTTTTAATTAGCTACAAGAAAGGAAAACATAATATTATTTCCAATCCAGTTTCCAAGAAAGAATAAGAAATAGAGGGTTCACTATATGTTATTTCTATTTCACAATATGATCTGGTTGAAGAAGCAAGGATAGAATGGAAGAAATATCAAGAGGTATGTAATATCATTCAACAAATTAAAGAGGACTCATGTGCATTAGATAATTTTTTATGGAAGAATGATTTTCTATGGTATTATGATTGTTAGGAAAAAGAACGCTTCCACAAGTTGATAAATTAATGTTAAAGTAAGGTTGTTTTTAGACATATTTAGACCCCAACATTTTGAATTTTTTGTCGGGGAGAATGTCAAAGGTAGCATAGATTGTGCCTCTGGAGGACGAGGTATTGAAGACGGAAGATAAGAACCTACGCAGGCAATAAGTAAGATGCTTATGCCAACGCCTACCTCCAGCTGACGCATTAAGAGGTTGCATAGGTGTTTTTTTTTCTTGATTTTCTTTTTTTGTGTGAAGTGTGTATGACTAAGAAGAAATATATTGAAAAACCAAAACCCACGGCTCAGTGCTCCCTGGGAGAATAACTTTCATAGATGAAATCATCTGAAAAGAAGAATCTCAAGCTTCGGTTGGACCTAGAAAATGATCTACCCGAATCCCTCAGGTAGCAGTTTCACCAACTGTAGCCCACACTGAGATTCATAGAAAAAATGAAGGGACTGAGAAAATATTTCAAAGAACATATCTTCCACCCCTCAACCCTTTAGAAGAGGGAAACTCTTGTAATCTTGAGGAAGGAGAAGGGGAAACTAGCGAGGTAGCTAAGGTGGACCCACCACCTAATCCTGAATCTCTTGTGAAAGAAGAATGCATACCCGAAATCCCAGATAGAGGGAGTGCGATCAAATCCACTAGAGGATCAGACAACCAACCAATTCGAATAAAATATCCGGATCAAGAAATCCCTGAAGATTTCTAGCATATTTTCGATCAAATGGCACAACAAAATCAACAACGTCCCCAGACTTCCACATTGGAATATCCAATAGTTGATCCAATCGCCAATGCCCCCATGTAGTTAATTCCCCTACAAAACCTGCCAACCTTTCATGGATTAATCTCAGAAGACCCGGAGGCATTCTTATTTGAATTTGATGTCCTATGTAGAGGGTATGATTACACCATTGAACCCAAAAAATTAAAATTGTTCCCCTCCACTTTGAAAGGAGCAGCTCTATGTTGGTTTATGGGATTAGGGGGAAGAACTATAAACTCATGGGATGACATGAAACATGCCTTCTTGAAAAAATATCAAGATTATTGTATAACCATGGACTTAAAAGATGAAATATTTCAAATGATTGCAAAAGAAAATGAATCATTAGAAGACTACGTCGAGATATTTCAATATAATTTACAAAGATCACCCTATGTTGCATTACCAGGTGAAGTACTTAAGGCAACTTCGATTAAGGGTATGAAAGATGAATGGGTAAAAACATTGAATCTAATGGGAAAGGGTGACATTTATAAAGAAACTTATGATAACATCATTCAATTGTATATCAGGTGCTCACGAGGAAGAATACAGTCCAAATCAGGAATGCAGACTTCCCTCACCAGAAGTAACAATACTACAAGCGAGGGTGTCACACAAGATGAAGTTGGTAATCTCTTAGAAAATTTCAAAAAGGATATTTTGAGCACTCTAACTACACAATTAGATGTATTATAGGACAAACAAAAGCCAACAAAAGAAGAACAAACTTTGGCCATATTTTGTCACAGATGCAGAAAAAAACATGGTCCAAGGGATTTCCCTTTGGATGTGGTTCGGGTCTGCGCCATCTGTGCCAAGGATCATGACATGGAGCAATTACCATCACTCCCTGGAATGAAAGTTGTTTTTAGAGAAGCAGAAGAGGATACAGAACCATTATATCTAATGGCTCAGTGTTGTCAATGGCAGAACAGACATTCAAATACACTACAAGACCCCTCCTTTTTCTTCTCGGGACAATATAATCAACAACAAGCTCCTGGTAACACATGGCAAGGCCATTCATTTACCAATCAGAACTGGTATCCCCAGCAATACCCACCTGCAAATCCTACTTGGAAAAACCAGCCCACTGCAAATCCTGCCTGGCAGAATCAGCCAACTGCAAATTCCACTTGGCCTAACTCACAATATCCTACCTCATCCTAGCAAAACTCAAATAAAAACATCTACCCTTCATAGTGTCCCAACACGACTGCCCAAAAACCAAATTGGAATCAAATTTGGCAGCGCCCCATGGGGATAAACAACCAACACATGGGGATCACCCCTCAAACTCAACCCACATTGCAAGAACTACTCTAAGTTCCCCAGAACCCGCAATCACAATTGCACCCTCAATTACCAGCCCAACCTCACCCAAATACAAATAACAGACCGGCTCAGCTCGTCCATATTATGGAGAATGGGGAAGGAGAAACCAGCTTGGTAAGGTGCAATGAAGTATAGCTGAGATCATGGCGCATAATCTCTCCTGAAGAAAATAACATTTCTCAAGAGCAGAAGAATGAAAAACAACTAGCAATAACACCCTTGACTGTGGTAATAATAGAAGAAATCGAGCAGGGGGGAAACATAGTCGAATCACAAGATACTGATAAAGACGCAACGTCCCCCCCTCCATTCCCCAAAATATTGATGATAGAAAAACCGATCGTATATCCCAACTTCAACATTGTAGGGGAACTCAAGAATTTATACATCAAGATTCCACTCCTGCAAGCTCTTCAAGACATCCCAATTTATGCAATGATGATCAAGGAGCTATGTGGTAGAAAGCTTGTCAAAAAAATTAAAGATCCATCATAAACAGTCCATGTGGTAGGAGCCTTGTCTGATCTAATTTTAGGTAGACAAGAACCGGTCAAATATGAAAATCTGGGGAATCCCATAGTGACAGTTCAGATCCAGGGTTGTTCTTTTCCAAATACGCTAGTTGATTTGGGAGCAGTCATCAACATCCTGACTATGGAAACCTGCAATACCCTAGTTTTTTACTCTTTCGAACCCACCACAATCATGTTGCAGTTGGCGGATCGATCAGTGGTTCAACCAGTTGGCACATTACATGATATAGCCATCTCCATCGACTCTTGGGAATATCCGACAGACTTCCTCATCATCAACCCAAGAAGTAGACTTGAAGGGTATCCATTGATACTGGGTAGGCCATGGATCGCAATAATAGATGCATACATAGGATGTCGACAGGGTAATATGACAATCGCTAGAGGGGGTATAACAAAGAATCTTATCTTATATCCTCCTGCTAAGCCAAGCCCAACTTGCGTATATCCACAATTGCCACCACCATGGTACCCAGAGAAGGATTTACGATCCCCTCTTACACTTGAAGAAGCCCTCAGACTTAAAAACTAACTAGAGGATGACGTAATCAGTGGGTTTATTAATAGTCCAACCACCATGAGAAACCCAACCTACCAGATGCTCCAAGTTGTTCTAGGCTGTGAAGCACATGGAGACCTGCTGGAAGATTTAATGGAACAACAAATTCCAACTACATCCGTTCATAACAACAAACCCATCGAGATTGCACCAAGGAGGTCTCTGAACATCAATGCTAATTTAGATGAACAACAACAACAAAAGCTAATTCAAGTCCTCTCCAAATACCAGCAATCTTTTGCATGGGAATATTTTAATATGAAAGGTATTGATTCGCAACTCTTCACACACCACATTTACATTGAAAGAGACACTTGACCTATCTGATAGCTGCAGAGGAGACTGAATCCCCATCTCAGGGATATCATTAAAGAAGAATTACAAAAGTTGTTGGATGAAGATTTTATATATCCCGTCTCAGATAGTCGGTGGGTTTCCCCATTAGTGATCATCCCTAAGAAAAATGGGAAATGGTGAATCTATGTTGACTACAGGGAACTTAAAAAATACACTCAAAAAGACCACTTCCCCTTGCCTTTCATTGATGAGGTCCTAGATACTTTAGCAGGGAAGAAATTCTTTTCTTTTCTAGACGGTTTTAGTGGGTACAATCAGATTCATATTGCCCAGAAGATCAAGATAAAACTACATTCACATGCCCCTGGGGCACTTTTGCATACATAGTATTTCCGTTTGGACTTTGTAACACTCCAACCACTTTTTAAACAGCCATTCTGAGCATATTCAGTGATCTGATCAGTGAAGGACTTGAAGTCTACGTGGATGATTTCACTCCTTATGGCGACGAATTCGATCAAGCACTGAATAATCTGGAGAAGGTACTAGAAGAGTGCGTTGCAACCGGTTTATGTTTAAACCACGAAAAATGTCACATGATGATGATGGAAGGTGTGGTACTAGGGTATTATATTTCTGCAGATGGAATTAGAGTAGATCCAACAAAAATAGAGGTAATCCTTAATCTACTTACACCACACACACAAACTGAGGTACGTAGTTTCCTTGGTGCTTCAGGATACTATCATAGATTTATGGAAAATTTTGCAAGAACCACTGCACATTTACATTCTTTGAATGGTAATGTAGAGTTTCAGTGGTCTGAAAAGTGTGATGTGGAATTTGCAGGGCTTAAGAAGTTGATCTCGACAACACCGGTGTTGAGGGGACCAAATTGGAAAATACCATTTCACATCTCCACCAATGCATCAGTGATTTCGAACAAGACTTTTGTTTCGTTATATCGATAATGTTGGATCCTCTCTTATGTTCACAGACCCCTTTAATTTCCTTGCACACGTCCACACATAACATGTTGGGAACTTTCTCTAAGCCCCTTTCTCCTTTAGTTCAAAACCACATACGCTATCCCCTTTTCCCTAGTGGAATCACATATGACCACGGGATAGAACCAAGTGCTTAGCCACAAGGAATTATTCAGAGCTCCGAGACTTTGGTGCTCTGGAAATTCTCCCAACACACTTCCCCCGAAATGTTGAACTGCTGAAGAGTTAAAGAATCAATGGTCCATGTGTGATCGATAACGAATGGTCATGATTGACTCTAGGATTCAGGACTTTGGGACTCTCCCACACCAAAACAATACTCCAATATCCTGGAGTGGTTACTACCAAAATTTAGTGATAAAGTGACTGTTCACCGACAACTACAGGTCTTATCCCGTCCTTCCACTCTCCAACTTCCACTACCAGATCTGATGGCCAGGAGGGATTCATCTCCCTCCATGATCTATGGTGGATATCTACTCCAGGACTCCGGGCTTTGGGAGTTTTGAGACTCCAAAACACAATGCCTCCCAAATAGTTCAATGTCGAAATGGAAATATACGAGTCAAACGCCTCCTAAAACCAATGACTGTGATCAACTCCGGGCTTCAGAGCTTCAGGGTTCTTCGCTCCAACTAACCATCAAAATCCTTAACTGTCAAACGCCAAATTGGCAAAGGGCAGAGATCTATGACTGAGACTCTTTGGTTGATCGATTATTAGGATTTAATCCAATGCTTAGGAGCTTCAGGATTTTGACCACTTTTCAAATACTACCTATAAAATATCCCCTAAATAGCCAAAGTGTCGAAGGACCAACCAATCAACAACCCCTGCTTCACTTTTTCATCTACGACTGAGATCTATTTCAAGAATTTGGGCTTCAGGGTTTTCTCCTCCTAGAAACATAAGGGCCAATCTATCATGAAGTGTTGAATCTCTGAATTCATGAGATATATAGCTCACATTGCATGATGTGATCTACGACCGAGATCCACTCTTCTTTGGACAAGACATACGACTAGAGAACCCCAATCGATGGTTCTCATTCTCCTACGCTCAAATAAAATGGTTGGGATCTGATATCCTTTTATGTCCACTTATCCTATTTTCTGGGATTGATCCAATGGCCCATATTGTTTTCCATAGCCAATCTAACGACCATTGTGGGTTATTTTCCTTTGCGGATTCGCTTCCCTTCAACAAAGGAATTCACTTGGAACTTGTAATAAGTTCTCCTACGCACTCCTTATGCTTCTCCCTCCTGATATTTGAACTTATGATAAGTTCTTTGGTGAACACTTGTGCTTCTCCTACAGTTTGGAACTTTTAGAAAGTTCTTTCCCTTTGCACTCCTTGCATAGGACCTAAGGCACACACCATTCTTATCTATCTTTATCTTTCAACTCTTCAAACTTGAAAGGGGCTTGGCCCTTTTTTCTTTCAAATGAATTCTTATGCCCTCCTGGCACTCCCACTCTTTCTCCTAATCTTTCAAACATAGTCAAAGTGTTCTTTCAGTGCCCTCGTGGCACCTTGTGTTCTTCCTACTGAGCTTGACCAACACTTTAACAAAGTTTTGGTTTTGTGCACTCCTTGCACTCACTCTCCTAAGTATTGGACTTTACAGACTCACTTACGCACTCCTTGTTCTTACTCTTCCTTAATATTTTACATTGCCATGAGTGTAAGAACACTCCTTGCGCTTTCTATGTGCAGTCCTTGCACCATCCTTCCCTTGATAGTTTACACTTCTCTGAGTTTAGGCACACTCCTTGTGCTCGCTCCATGCACTTCTTTCACTATCCCTTCTGTTATCACTCTATAATTTTCCCAAGGATGTGGAGGAAATCATTGAGGTAACATCAAACTTCTTTGATTCTAGGATCTATCCCTCCTAAACTCAGAGAGGGATCTCTCTATCAGATTTAGATTTTTTTTAGTATGGATCTTAGACTAGTTATGATAGATTGGTATTTGGATTTTTAAATGGTTTGGTTGGAACAGAAGAAAAGGGGCCATTGGGAAATGGAGTCACAACTAGCATCAAATAAGACAGATTTGATAGGCCATTAATGCAGGGCAAGTTATGAAAATCATTGGATATTCATAGGCTTGAGGTATGGAACAGGGGAAAAAAGAGTAAGAAGTCAAATTAAAGACAAAGAAATAAATAATTTTGAATTCAACTTTCAGTGGAAAACATAGAAATTATTCTAAGGTAGGTGATAGAGTGTATATCTCAACAAGTTATTCCCTATTACTTCTTAGAATAATTAAGACTGCAGAATACAAAATGATTACAAAGGATGACAAAATTACAGAGAAACAAACTTCACCAATGGATTTGACACAAGAATCCTTTTATATGGCATTGTGTTGTTGTAATTTATTTAATAACATCCTTTTGTATGATTGATATCCTAATGTACAGTCAGGTCCAGGAGTGCCTAACATGATTTTCTCCCTTCAATAGAGTCCATCTCCTCAACCCCTAATAATTCGAATTCTGAAGTCTTTATAAATTATTTACAATGATTCTGTCATTAATGAGAAGGATTTAATTTAAGCAAATCTAAACCAATTCGATTTTGGATTACAAAGAAATAAATATATTTGATATTAATTTAGAGATCCAGCTTTGTTTTGATGGGATCTTTGGGTGATTTGTGCCTTTGAATCCACCCTTTTCCCCTCTATCCTTTAAGTTTTTTGCCTCTTAAATTTATGAAAAATATGGTCCGATGGAGTCTTTATTTATCCCAATATGAGATGTTTATGTGAAATCGGGGGGAATCTTTTGTATATGATCATGTTCTGAACAAAAACCTCTTTCAGTCTTTCCAAATTCATCTCTAGCTCGCCGAAACGGCTCCCACAATATCATGACTGAAAAAGGAAAAAATGGAAGCGTGAAAAATAGGGCTAAAATATGGCATCGGTTGTCCCAACTGATGACACCTGTTTAAATTATGTGAGAGTTTTTTTTTATTCATCCCTTTATGAACAAAAAAATCTCTCGTATTTTGAAAATTCATCCCCGTTTTACCAGACTCACTCTCGGAAGTCAAATGGAAAAACTGTCAAAAAAATAGTTTTTTTGAATTTAGGGGGGCAATTTTGTAGGGGGGAAGGTGGGTTTCGGACCCCCCTAGAGTGGTAAGTGGTATTGGGAGGGGGGGTCCAATTTCACCCTATGGTGAGATGTGTCCCCCCTAATACCACTTACTCGGGCCCCCTCTTGGTTGAGTGATGTAAGGGGGAAGGGGTCCGATATATGAGGAAAACGTAGGTGGGTTTAAACTTTAGGATACAGTTTATTTTTTTGTTTATTATTTGTTTTATTTTATTTTTAATTAATGTTTGATTAATATATTATTATACTGATCTCATTTTTAACCTAAACATAGTAACATACTTATTAATTATTAATTAATTAGTAATTAATTTATTATTAACAACCTTAATCTAGTTTTACTAATCTAGCGACACTAACCTAACTGAATTTACTTTATTATGCTAATTAGTATTTAAAAATGCCACTAACCATTTATTATTAACCTAATGTTTTTGTCCTAAGTTTTTTTATGTAGGGATGAGTGGTGGGCGAGATGTAACCAATGGGATAAATGGACAAGGTGTAGACATGGATGAAGGATGCAACAGAGTGACGAAGGATTGGGTGAAATGGATGGAGGGGGCAATGGAATCAACCGAGCCCAGAAAGACAAATGTCTTCGTCATGGGAGCAATGCCAAATAAACAATTGAATAATCAAGTTACCTATGATTATAGGACCCCAACACCTTCCGAGCTTATGATTGGTTATGTTGTTGCCACCTAGCACACTCCTCCTAGAACTCCTGACTGATTTATTGTGCACTCCTTGCACTGGCTTCTCAGAGATCTCACTAAATCTGGTGTGCACTCCTTGTACTGCCTTGAGAGTCCAGAATACTCATAAATTCACACAGATATGGAATTCTATCTATTCCTGCAAAGGGAACATTTATATACTCATGGCATTCATAGACATTCAGTAAGGGGTAAAATCATGAAGATGAGTATCTATTTTTCTTTTTTTCTAAAAAAAGAAACTACATTTTCACAAGTTCTTCAACTTCCGATATACAAAAGTATTTTTTTATTTATAATTTCACTTTACAGTAAAAAAAAAAACTTGTGAAGAATTTTTTAAGCTTTCCACTGACTATTTTTCAAATTATTTTTATTGAGATTTGATATGTCAATTTGGAAATTTGCCAATTGTTTCACGGTATGTTCCTTAAAAATGAAAGGAATGATAATGAATTATTACCCCCCCCCCTCCCCAACAATGTATCTATTATTAAACTTTTGTTTTTGACAGATGAAATATACTGCAACAGTCTACAAAGACTGTATTTTCTTATGACTATAATTTTGAATCTAACAGATGAATATTATAATTTCTATAATTTTTTTAAGTTGACCAAGATGAAAAAGTTGCATATTTTAAACACATGTTTTCCCCCACCTTATATATATCTTAGTTTTTACTTAAAAGTAAAATCTAAAAATACCCTTTTGAAGAGAACAATTTAAGGATTTTGAATATAAATGTTTCTAAATTTTCCACTGTTTATTTTTAAAGATATAGATATTTCATTTCATTGAATCATAATGCCACCTGAAAATATTATGCAATTACTTTTTTATAAAATTAAATAAAATTAGATAAAAATAATGAAAATGAAAAAAAATTATATCCATTGAAAGTAGATTCAATTTTGCAAATTGTTATAACCCTAAATTGGACCACACATGCTTACTTTGCATCAGGCCAACTCATATCCCTTCATTGCCAAAACATCTGTTGAACACTGGCAGGCCCACTACAACCCGCGTTTACCTAACAAAACACAAAAATAGGAAAGTTGCCGACGGGAAAAAAAACTATGGGTCAGTTAACTGAAACTCCCAGCCATGCATGGCCGAGAGTTCATCCAAAACCCTAGCTCCTTCTAGACTATAAAAGAAGGGGTAGGGGTACCATTTGGAGGAGGAAAATTATAGAGAAGAAACTCTGCCCATTTGCTGAATCCATTGTCCCAACCCTTTAGCCTTTCCTCAAGCCTAAGGAGAATTAACACAAAGCAGTTGGAGGACAAAAGAAGAGGAGGAGCCCAGGATCAGGATCAATGAGCGATGGACGGTCTCGACT
>SNQJ01S0003315.1:67359-129041 GCA_010110895.2 Picea sitchensis
AAAAGAGTAGCTTGTTTAGTTGCAATCCTAGCATTAAAGTCTCCTAGCAGAAGGATATTACCTTCATTTTTCAAATTATAAATATCTTGTTCTAAATTATTATAGGGACAATATTTATCTAAATTATTTTTCTTATAAAAAGTAGAATTAATAGGTGCAAAATAACAAATTGCTATAGACATCTTCTTAGCATTGGTGTCTGAAATTTCTATCCAAATGTATTGATTAAGAGGGTCGATCTTATGAAGTTGATTGTCAGGAGAAATATTTTTTCTAATATAACAAGCTATGCCTCCTATCCCTCTACGGTGGGATTTTTTGTTCCATGCCGACCACAAGACAAATCCTTCCATGTTAGGGACCTTAGACTCCTCATGCTCCCAAGTTTCAGCTAGAGAGATAATTGTTTAGAAATTGTCGGAAGAACCACAGTGCTTTTGACAAGCTATCAAAAGCACTGTGGTTCTTCCGACAATTTCTAAACAAATCTCTCACCACAGAAACCTAAATGATTAGAGAGATAATATCAATACCACTTGGGATCCAACTTATCATAGGACCTTTGCGCCATGGAAAGAAATGACAATTCGAAAAAAGGATCCCAAGTGTCCCAAATTCCTATTTATTATTATCCGTTTGGTCTTTGTCCCTAACAATAGATTTTCAATTTCTAATTATTGCCCATTTTCCTTCTTTCCTAGCTTCTTTTACCTTTTGAACTTCCTTCCTTAATTCAGCTTGGTCTTCGTGAACGAGGTCTTCATTTATAAATATTCCTGACCATTTTAAGCTCGGAGATTTACTAAGTATTCTATATTTATGGTCATTACAACTTACTTTGACATGGATCAGATTATCTTTGTGATCAATTATTTTTCCTAGCCTCTTTGCTTCTATGACGTAAGTTGTATCAATTTGTGATTTATTATTTAATTCTTCTTTTACTATTGTTAGTGTCTCCTCCTCTTGTTGTTATTTTATACCAAAAATTATGAGGCTCAAGGCTCTTTTGTTATTCTCATGGTCCAATTCGATTAGCTTATTCATTTCCTTTTTGATGGGTTTGATAACCAATTTGTTTTCCATATTACCGAGGGTCAAATTGCTGGTTAGTTTTTCTTCTAGCTCTTTAATCCTATCTCTCAAGTTGTGATTTTCTTCAACCCCTCATTCTTGGGTTGATTGTTTATGTTTTTCCATTTCTTTAATTCTATCCTTCATTGTCTGCAATTCACTCTTGAACCCTAAGAATCTATCCTCTATTTGAGTTTGAACGGTATCTTTAATTTTTTTTATCAATCATTGCCTCTTGCTCTATTTTGAGTTTTACGTCTCTCTCTTCACTCCTTTTTTCTAATGTTTCTAACTCTATTTGGATTTTGGCATCTCTCTCTTCTCTTTCTTTTTTCTACTGATTCCATATAATCGTAAAGGATCTCTAGGGTGATTTTGGGGGGGCTCCCCTTGTTAGAGTGAATTTTTGGAATAGGTGGTGGAGTGCTCATATTGAAAAGAAGAGAAAAAAGATGTAGCAATTATTATTATGGATTGACTATAATATATGAGAAAATATGTTATTTACAAGTCCAGTAGAGGATTTAAAAAATTAAATGAGTGTCATTAATAACATGTAAATTTAAAAATTATTAATATTTAACAATTTAAAACAATACAAATTTAACCAATGCTACCTACCCCACATGGTTGAGTGAAAGAACATGCAGCGGTAAGGAAGAAAACATCCTTTATGAAAAACAGGTATGTCCCAGTGGTGGTTGAACAAATTATTATGAGGAAGAAAACATGCTTTTCATAAAGCATGTGGCATGGGTTATATAAATTATTAACCCATAATTGACATATATAAATACGTGTGGATGATAAATTCCTGTTGTTTGGTGTAGGTATTGTATTTTAATTTTATTTCATTTTGTTTTATTTAAATCTAGTTAATTTAACTTCATTTACTAACTGTTCAAATGGCCACGCTCTACTCTCCAAATAATGGCTCAAGGTCTGAAGCGCTCTTTTTCTTTCCGTCCAAACGTGAATTCATCCAAGCCATCCCAAAATATAGCAATTAGATTAATATATATATATTCTCCATATTGATTAATGTTATTGTTTAGTTTTTGGTGTTTTTCTAATGTTTTGCTGGGTTGTATTCATGTATAGTTTATTTGTATTTGTATATGAAGTTGTGTTGGGTTGTATTCATGTATAGTTGTTTTGTTGGTTAATTTTGAATTAAAGGTAATTTTCCAATATATATAGACTCTAACTCATTACAACATATTCATTATGAGCTTTATTCATGTCATTATGTAAATTCAATTTGGGTGGAGAGGATAACAATCATTCCTCCCAACCATTCAAATTATACAAACTATACCAAATTGACAATTAATCAAGACTAGTTAAGAAATCAATAAAATAGCCATGTAAACCAATTATTTAATTCAGACCGCCGTGTCCATTACAAAAATTAGTTTTTTCAATGAATCCGTTCACCCGTCCATGTCAACATTTGAAAATTGTTTCACAATTACATTCCAAATTGTATAAATTTTAATATGTTTTCGACTATGGTATTTTATTAATTAAATATTAAATACATATTAATGAAACAATATCGTTGACCAATTATTTTTAAGAATTGTTGCACAAGTACATTTCCAAATTGTACTCGAGTATGTTCTAGAAGACTAAATTTTATTGATTAAATATTAAATGCATATTAATGCAACAATATTGTTGACCAATTATTTTTAAGAATTGCTTCACAATTACATTTCCAAATTGTAATCGAGTATGTTCTAGACGACTATATTTTTAAGAATTGTTTCACAATCACATTCCAAAAATTTTATTGATTAAATATTAAATGCATATTAATGCAACAATATTGTTGACCAATTATTTTTAAGAATTGCTTCACAATTACATTTCCAAATTGTAATCGAGTATGTTCTAGACGACTATATTTTTAAGAATTGTTTCACAATCACATTCCAAATTCTACTCTAGTATGTTTTAGACGACTAAATTTTATGGATTAAATATTGAATATATATTAATAAATTGACTATTTATTTAATTTTTTTGGTTAAATGGGTTTAATAGCTAAGAACATGTGTTTCCTCTTAAGAGGTTACAAGTTTAAATCTAGAGGGGGGTAGGGTATATATACTTCAGTAGACTTTACCAATCAAATCGCTGAGTGGAGGGGGGTCCCTTGTCCCACAAACAAGGGGGGTCTCATACACCAATTTGATATGGCTTGGCTGTGACTTTAAAAATAAATTATTATTATTATTATAATGAATTTTTTTTTTAACTAATTATTTAATCCCTTTGTTTTTTGGGCTAGATTAGCGCTTGAATACTATGTCCTAGTTTAATTCATGCTTAGTAAGACAATATGCAACACCTCCTTTAATTCATTCTTAGTATATGAAACTCCTCCTTGGCATTTCATTAACATTTCATTATAAAATAATTGATTTGAATGATGGAAACGTGACGGAATTTCAAACTACATGATTAGTCACTTTTCATAAATTTGAAGAATTAATGTTGTGTTTATTTTTTTAATATAATTAAAACCATCGTTTTCCAATTGATTTTTTTTTTTAATAATAATAATAATAATAATAATTGAGATCATATGAAAATTACATGTCTACATTTATCAATGAATATGGTATACATTAGGTTATGATGATGAAGAATTGAGTGCTAGGGATGGTTTCAAAGGGCATTTCTCTACTCATACATCAAAGACACAAACCCTTTCATGTATGAGCTTAGAGGCGGAGCCGACGGATTAGGGTTTTGTAGAGTTCTCGCACTGCGTGGTTCCAGCAGTGGCCCCAACGGGGCTCATGTCTCATAAGGAGGGCGGGTCGGCAAGCGACTCCTACAGTCAAGCCACAACATGCAGAAATGTTGCTGAGAGGTCTAAGCGATTGACCTTTGAGCCGTCGCCAGACCTGTGCTCGAAAATATTGGAAGAAGGCGCGTTCAAGGACCGAGAAATCGAGATCGACCTAGAGAAAGGAGCTCTTCCCCCTACAACGTCAACTCCATGGATGCTTGGTAAGTGTATTCCACAGGCGCCACAAGCCCCAAAATATGTGATTAACTCACCACGCATAGAAGAGCAAAAGCAATACATGAGAGATTATGCTCTGGTGGGAAAGTTCCTAGGGCTATGGCCCTCAGAACGAGATCTGATCAAATGGATACAATACTGGTGGAAGCCAAAAGGTCACTATGAGTTACAACTAGGATCTAAGGGGTTTCTCGCAATCATCTTCCACAACCTTGAGGATCGTAACCACATCTTCTATGGAGGGCCCTATTTTTTCAACTCGGCGGGCCTCTTCTTGCGCTTCTGGACAGAGAAGTTCAGCCCTAAAAATGAGGACTTTTCTCATGCGCCTGTATGGATCAGATTATATTCCCTCCCATAGGAATTTTGGCTAGAGGAGGTACTGGCCAGTATAGTCAATACCATCGGCATCTATGTCAAATCATCTGAGGCCACCAAGCAAAGGCGCTACACCTCTTATGCATGAATCTGTGTATACCTGAATATAACTAAGCCGCTCCCTGGATCCATCATACTGGAATATCATGACGAGGATTGGACCCAGACCATCGACTATGAGCACATTCCATTCCGATGTCGGAGATGCCATGAGCATGGCCACCTCTTTAGAGAATGCCCCCTCAACACTATTCACAAAGAAGAAAACCCAGACAGTAGCAAGGACAAGGATGACTTCATTCAACCAACAGGGAAAAGAAGACCGGGAGGAAGGAAGCAACCGACCCAAGTAAGTAAAGATCCCTCAACTAGTAATAGATTTATAGCTTTACAAGACCAACCCGAAAACCCCGCAAGCCATATGCAGCTCAATGAACCACTTTCAGCTAATGGCTCTCATGTGGCCAAACAAGGGGAGGAAAGAACTCCACTGAGAAAGGGATCAGATCTCATCCCCCCAAATGTGACTCAAGAATCGCAGGATCCTTTGGAAACAAAGGACGGAGACACAAAAATGGAGTTGGAGGAGCCAGATTTAGACGGAGTGGATTTGGTGCACCTCGAGCATGCCTATAGACAACAGAAACTATACACAATACCCAGAGATCAATTATGAAAGGTGCATAAAGTTTTCCTCAACTGCTCTGCTAGATCCTCGGCAAGGGCTAGCCAAGGGCTGGGAATACAAAGCAGTCAATCAAAAGGCACAAGTAAATCTCAGAAAGACGAAAATAAAAGAGGGAGGAAATCCACCAACAAGCTTATTCAAGAAATTGGCCACTTCATGGTAAAATCAGGGCAAATCCACCTGATCTAAGATAGCTTCCCTCCTCTCCCCACTCCCCCGTCATCATGAAGATCATCTCATGGAATATAAGAGGCCTTAATGGGCGTAGTAAGCAAAAATTGCTACGAGATCTGATTTTAGAGGAAAAACCTGATATAATTCTTCTGCAGGAAAAAAAATGCACGTCAGAAGATGTGGATAAATTACTCCCCTACTGTTGGAAGCAAGGAGAAGCCATAGGTATTGTAGGAGGACTAGCCATCCTCTGGAACACAAACTCAGTAATGCTAGAAAACTTCATCGCCACAAGATGGTCTGTCACAATAGACTACAGACTCATTGGTTCTAATAAGCCGGGACACTTGACTAATGTATATGGCCCGACCAGCATAAGGGAGAATCCTTCCTTCCTTAGGAATCTGAACTACTTATCCACTTTAAATCAGCACAAGAAATGGATTATTGGAGGAGATTTCAATATCATCCGCAGCCTGGAAGAGAAGAGGGGAGGATCAAGGCGACTGTTAAGGTCCTAACCTGCACATAGGTAGATCAATGTATTCGGATGTAATAAAGGTCAATATTAATAAGACCTTTCAATAAAATAGAATAAGGCGGATGTAAGAAGACCTAATAGAAGCTTCTGCTTCTAGAAGGATCTTCCTCTAGATGCTTCTTTTAGTATAAATAAGTCGAGGAGTATGAGAACCTAGCGGATATTATTGTAGCAGGCTGTTGCTTTCGGTGGAGTTGCCCCTCGAAGAGGCCACAGCGGAACATTGCTTCATATCTGAATCAAAGTGTTATTTACATTGCTATTTAGGTATGTCATTCTATTATTGTGAAGATTATGTTGGATATTTCTTTGATACATCATTTCTAGCATTTTAGTTTATGTTCTATCTTTTATAGATCTGTTATCTTGCAAGTGGTATTATAGCACTTTCCTTGAAATTGTGATTATTTTTTTTGAGGTGAGAGCGTATTAAGTCTTTTAAGCCCTGAAGGTCACGTAGTTACGTGCATAAACCAGCGTTTGAGGGATTCATACACGTGGTAAATATAAGTGGTACTTAAGAGCATGTTGTTGGCCACCCTTGTAACCCCTGTTGGTACCCTTGGTGGTAAGCGCATCGGATAACTTTTGTGTGAATGGCCTAGATTTCTAAAGCCCCTCGTAGATAAACCTATACATTGTGGTTGCTATGGTGTCACGAGAACAACTTTTCGGAAGATACTCTTGGTCGAATTGATGCAGTAAGGGAGTACGGTCTATCCTCCTTAGTTAGTGCTTACGAGATATTGGGCGAGTACTCTTGTTGGACCCATGTATGTCAGAGAGCTATAGCATAGGGCAAACCCTGTTTGTAGAACCCTTGAATACTAACCCTTGGGGACATAAACAACAATATAAACAAATTAAACCGTGAGATCTATTAATCCATCGTAATTGGTTTAGCACAAGTAAATATTCTACAGTTGAAATTTGCAGAGGATTTCAGCACCTTGACTTCTTAGGAGCCAAAGCACCTTGCTTGTTGTAAAAATAAAAAAAAAGCAGTATAGAAATTTTTGACCATTATTCAGGACCTATCCCGTTAGATTCATCTCTTAGCCCTCATCACTTTCCTCCTATCGTTTTTCGCAAAAATTTCTGACCCCACGCACCCAGCACTAGTTCACGTCATCATGGCCCACACAGTAACCCGAGAACTAAGTCTAAGCTTCAACACCCTGTAACATAGTTTACTTGAGACCCAACAAAAGTGAAACAACTTCGAGTGCTACTATTGCCTCCCATTGATGCCTCCATAGATACCTTAGTCCGGACGGTATGAAATCGCCAATGAAGTCAAAAAATGAACTTGAATGTGTCGTTGTAGCTTTTCACGCACCAAACTCAAATTCCTCTCGATGACCCTTCGAGGATGCACCTAAAAGGCTGAAGGTGAAACTTCTTCCATTCCTTTCAACCCATCACTTTCAAAGGGTTGTCGCCTTCCGGTGGATGTAACTAAATTTGATGGCTCGGACCCCCTTGGTTGGGTCACACAAATCGGAACATTATTTCTCTCTCTGGCAGTACCAATGGCCAATGGCTTCAGGTGTAGTGTTCTCCATCTAGATCAGAGCGGCTGGCAATGGTGGCAATGGGAAAAACTTCCCGTCAAGGATATATTGCTTGGACCCTTTGTTCTTGACTTTATGGGCAGCACGACAGCGACACAACCATTTGGGCGTTTTACCAAGCGGAAGCAATGAGACGATCAAAGACCTACATAAAACGCATTTGTGCGGCACTGAGCGAGGAGGCACTGGTGATGCGCTTCTTTTGAAGTGTTTTGTCGGTGGCCTCAAGGAGGAGGTTAGGGCCATGTCCTCATGGCTCGACCTCTGACTTGGGTGGAAAACTACCAAAAGCTAAAGAGGAACAACAAATTGTTTCCTCTCTCAAAACCGTAAGCCTTCATTTTCCCGCGCTTCTCTTGATGGCCCTCTCCCTCCCTCCCATAAAATCCAAAAGTGGCTGGGGCTGAGATGGTTGAACGACAACTCAAGGCCTCTATTATATTTGTGATGACAAATATTTTACCACAAATCATAAGGAACACAAGCTCTTGTCCACTCTCTGAGGATACTCAAGAAGGCGATGATGACACTTCCCTGTTCCCGAGTCACCAGAGCTGTACGAGAGTAAGCCTCATTGACCCTCTGCTGAAGGAGCCCATCATTTCTCAATGCTGCTCTCACATTACTGCCCCAAACTCTCCATTCATCGGTTTATCAAGCATCAAAATGTCATCATCTTGGTTGATAGTGGCGGCACCCAACTGTCATGTAGCATGTGCAGAAACCTTTGCTATATCCATCTTGTTAATGAATTTCCAAATCTCTTGATTGCCAGCAGGGGGCTCTATGAAATGTGGAGGTATTTGTGAAAATTCGTCTTAATGGGTATTCAACCTCAGAGGAAATCCCATATGTGTTTGCTATTGACATGGGAGGTTGTGACATTGTGTTGGGTCTTAGAATGGCTCCGGAACCTTGGTCCCATTCTCATGGACTTCAGGAACTTAACCATGCAATTTGACCAAGAGGACACACACATAAATTTCAAGGCATCACTGCGGGGTTCTCAGAAGTCATCGGTTCTCATTGCATGGAGAAATTGCTCCAAAAGGGTCATTCAGGTGTCACTCAGCCCAACCATGCCATTCAAGCCCTGGGGTCACCCGTTCCCCAAGACCTCCAGCCATCTTGACTAAACATCAAGCAGTGTTCTCCACTCCCCAAGGACCCCCCTTCCCCCGGCATCCATGATCATTCCATTCTCCTTGTCCCAGGAAGCCTTCCCCAACATCGCCCATGTCGCCACCCCTTTGCCCAAAAGATGAAATTGAAAAAGATGGTCCGGGGAACTCCTGACTGGGGTCATGTCCTGTCACGAGTCCTTACTCCTCTCCGGTCGTCATGGTACTAAGAAGAAGGTTCATGGCGAATGTGTCTTGACTTCGACCCCTCAATAAACTCACCATCAAGATAAATTTCCCATCCCGGTCAATGACCTCTTGGATGAACTGAGTGGTGCCTAATTCTTCACCAAACTTGATCTTAACCGGGCTATCACCCGGATCAGCATGAAGAGGCTGACATTCCTAAGGCGGCCTTTCACACTCATGAAAGAGGTCCCTCGGTTTTGGTCATGCCTTTGGGTTGTGTAATGCCCCCTCCACCTTCGAGCCTCATGAACCATGTCTTCCATCCCTTTCTTACGTCATTTGTCCTAGTTTTCTTTGATGATATCCTCATATATAGAAAGACATAGAAAAACCATCTGACTCATGTGGATCCAGTTCTCAACCTACTGTTTCGGCCACCATCTTTTCCTCAAGCAGGTCAAATGTTCTTTAGTGCGTCAGAAGTTGAATCTTGGAGTCATCTCGTGAGCCAAGGATGGTGTCGGAGTGAACCGAAAAAGATTGAAGCTATGCAAGATTGTACACCCTAAGACTCTAAAAGCTTGCGTGGATTTTTGGGCCTCCCGCAGTGTACATGAAGTTAGGTCAAGAACTATGGAAAGATTCTTGACACCTCACGGCCCTCCTTAAAAGAACTCTTTCAATTGGACCCCATGACTGGCTCTCCACACGACTTCATAGAACCCATTTGTATTTTGGAATGTGATGCATCGGGAAAGACGTAGCCTTTATTCTTATGCAAGAGATTCGACCTTTGGCCTTCTGAGCAAACAAGCATGCAAAGAATGCAGACAAACCTATTTATGAAAAGAAATGTTGGCAGTGCATGCAGTTGGATATAAGCGTCCTTATCTCTTGGGAACTAGCGATTCCCAAATAAAGACGGACCATCAAAGCCTCAAATACTTTCTGGAACAGCACATTTCCTCCTAGGAGCAACAAAATGGGTCACTAAGCTCTTTGGCTATGGTCATAGAGATCATTTACGAGAAGGGCGAAGACAATGTAGTGGCGGATGCAATCTAGGAAATATGAAGAGGAAGGATCCCTCTTTTCTCTTTCCTTCATTGTACTGATTGGAAGTGCGCAAAGTAAATTGCACGAGAATAGGCTGCAAGACTAAAGTTATCTAATTGACAAGCTGCGCGAACAAAGTACTTGAGCTCCCGGTACTCTTAGCCGGGATGAGCCGATGAGTGGCTTGTGACAGAAACAAACAATCAGCTCAAATCCTGACCTCTGAGCTACTACCCACAGTGGGGCACTCGGGTTCACCAAAACATATGTGAGTTAAATGTCAGCACTGCAGGATGGTGTAAACCTTGGGGACATCAGTAAAAATTTCAGCCAGCTAAATGTAGTGCATAGCGCAACAGGGAGAAGCAGTCAAATCTCGGGCACACTCAACCTCTCCCAATTCCCCACGATATTTGGAGAGGATATATCTATGGATTTATTAGGGCTTACCCAAATCGGGGAATAAATCGGTGATAATGGTGGTGGTGGGTCGACTTTCCAAGTATGCTCATTTTTGTGCTCTTCACCACCCATTTCTTGCATCACGGTGGCCCAACTTTTCATGGATCGGTCTTTCAAGCTTCATGGCATGCCAAACTCTATTGTTCCGATAAGACCCAACTTTCACAAGCAATTTTTTGGCAAGAGCTGTTTAAGCTACAAGGCACCACATTGCATCTCCTTTCGGCTTATCATCCCGGTGGATGAATCAAACGGAAGTCATCAGCAAGTGTTTGGAAACCTATCTAAGGTGCTTTGCCTCGGAAAAACAACACCCGTGGGATCAATGGTTACCCCTAAACGAATGGTGGTACAACACTAGCTCATACAACTCTTTGCATGACTCCTTTTGAAGTTGTTTATGGACAGAAGCCACCGTCGATTCTCTCATAGTTACGGGTACCTCGAAGGTCAGAGTAGACCGACCAAACACTTACGATCCGGGAGATATCGCCATTGCCATAAAGAGAACTTGGTCATGGCTGGAAACAGGAGAATGAAGCGACAAGCAGATCAAATTCGCTCGGAGCGTCAATTTGTAGAAGGGCATCAAGTGTTTTTGCTACAACCATATAAGCAAACTTCCCTTAAAGGCGGCGATGTGAAGCTAGCCCCCAAATTTAATAAGCCTTACATAGTTCTAAGCGGGTGGGACAAATTAGCATGTCGGTTAGCTCTGCCCTAGTCGGTCGGCTTACATCTTTTTTTTCATGTTTCACGCTTGAAGAAGGTGATTGGAACCGGTGCCAACTTCAAACCAACCTTCGAGTTAGTTGAAGAAGGATCATTGGCTAGCTTGAAGCGATTTTGGACCAGAGGGAGCGTTTCCTGCGTCACATAACCATCAAGGAAGTGCTAATGCAGTGGAAAGATATGACTCGGCGGATGCCCACTTGAACGACTACCGTACACCTTGATTTCCACATCTCAAACCTTGAGGACAAAGGTTGTTTTAAGAGGCGGACATGTTAAAGGTTCAACGCATAGAGTAGATAAATGTATTGAGATGTAATAAAGGTCAATATTAATAAGACCTTTCAATAAAATAGAATAAGGCGGATATGAAGACCTAATGAAGCCTACGCTACAGAGAGATCTTCCTCTAGATGCTTCTTTTAGTATATAAATAGAATTCGGCGGTATGAGAACCTAGCGGATATTATTGTATGACACTTTCGATTGGAGGTTGCCCCCTCGAAGAACAATGGTACATTGTTATCTGATTCAAAGTGTTATTTACTGTTGCTATTTACCTGTGAACATTGCTATCTGATTCAAAGTGTTATTTCTGTTGCTATTTCGTATATCATTTCTGTGTATTGTGAAGATTATGCTGGATATTTTACTGTTATTCTGTCATTTCTAGCATTTCGTTTCTGTTATGCATCTTTTATAGATCTGGTATCTTGCAGCGACTGGATCGAGAAACCAACGACTTCAACAGGCTCATAGATAACCTTCACCTCATTGACCTAGAAACTATCAATGGCACTCACACCTGGACAAACAAAAGAACTGGCACACACCAAATTTCTTGCAAGCTCGACCGGTTCCTCATCTCAGATTCTCTCATGCTTGAAGGCATAGCTATGGAGGCTACCATCCTGAATCTCTCTGGCTCAGACCATTGGCCTATTCAACTCTGGCTCGATATCCCAACCACGATGGGGAAAAAACCTTTCATATTTGAGCAGTTCTGGCTCGACCACCCCGATTTCCAGGCAAACATACATAACTGGTGGAGGGAGGCAGAGGTCCCTCAAGGCTAAAAAATGTATAGATTCCAACAAAAATTAAAGAACCTTAAACAATTTCTCAAGATTTGGAATAAGAACACCTTCGACGATATCTTTGACTCTCAAAGGCAGTTATTAGAATTCATGAGCGAAATTCAGAATCAGATCAGAACTCAGGGGATAAAAAATGATTTAAAATCCCAGGAAGAAACAATAAATCAACAGCTGGCGGCCAGGAAAAGACAAGAAGAGATCCTCTGGAAACAAAAGTCGCGCATCCGATCGCTCAAGGAGGGAGAATGCAACACTAAATTCTTCCATTGAACGGTCATCCACAGGTGGCACACCAACAAAATCACTAGCCTTATCTCTGCAACTGGGGAGACCCTTCACTCACATGAAGACATGGAAGCGACTTTGATCGGATACTATCAAGATCTCCTCACAGAACCTATTCTGGATAGACATGAGGCCATTGCCAAGGTCACTTAGCATGTGCCATCCCTTGTTACATGAGAGCAAAAATTGGCCTTGCTCCAACCTATTTCAATTGAGGAGGTGGATCAGGCACTTCAGGACACACCCAAATGCAAGACTCCAGGGCCTGATGGCTTCACCAATGATTTCTTCCATCATTGTTGGCCGATGATCAGGGTCGAGGTGTGGGAAATTATAGAAGATTCCAGAGTCATTGGACAGGTCCTCCGAGCATTAAATGCGACCTTCCTCGCCCTCATACCCAAAGAGGGGAAAGCGCATCACCCTCAACAGTTTAGACCTATAGCTCTCTGTAATGCCATTTATAAACTTTTGACGAAGGTGATTGCTAGACGACTCAAACCTATCTTACTGACAATTATTTCCCTGGAACAATCATGCTATGTTGAAGGAAGACAAATCATGGATAGCGTTATCCTCGCTCATGAAGTGATCCACTCTTTGCAGAAGACCAAAACTCTAGGTATGCTCCTCAAATTGGATCTCTCTAAAGTATTTGACAAGATAAGTTGGGAATATATGCGGGCAATGCTCCTTGCCTTTGTCTTTGATCAAAGTATCTTGGATTCTGAATCTAACCTCTTCAGCTTTCTTCTCCATTCTTGTCAACGGTGTCCCATCTTGACCTTTTTCTCCCTCAAGAGGAATCAAGCAGGGGGATCGCCTCTCCCCTTTTCTCTTTATCATTATGGCTGAAGGTCTAGGATGCTCCATCTACGCAGCAGTTGAAGGAAACATGATAACTGGCTTACCCTTGCATGGCATCTCCCCTCCCATCTCACACAATCAATTTGTGGATGACTCGCTTCTAATGGGCACCCCAATCGTTCGCAAAGCCAACGCTCTACTTGCCATTCTTCAAACCTTCTCAGATGCCTCGGGGCTGGATTGCAATAAGGAAAAATCCCAAATCTTTTTCTTCAATACGCCACCCCTGATTCAGATCCACGTCACTGAAATCTTAGGTTTCAACAGAAGCTCCCTTCCGTCCAAATACCTTGGCATTCCCCTGATTGACAATGCCCTTCAGAACTCCTCGTGGGAACACCTTATTTCCTCCTTTACAAAAAGGCTCTCCTCCTGGACCCTCAGAGTTTTAAATCTGCCCAGCTGCCTTGTTCTCCTCAGGGCTGTCCTCCAGGCCCTTCCTATCTACTCCTTTTCAGCGCTGGCTGCACCAAGGTCTGTTCTCTCAACCATAAAAAATATACAGAGAAACTTCCTCTGGCAAGGCTTCAACTCAGGTAGGAAGATATCATTGGTCAGCTGGGATAAATTATGCCGACCCAAAGACAAAGGTGGCTTAGGGATATAGGACCCCCTCCTTATGAACAAAGTTCTGAGTGCCAAAATATGGTGGCGGTGGCTCAAGCATCCCCAGGACCTCTGGGCCAGATTCTGGAGGAAAAAATATACGCCAAACGTGGCGGGAAAGAACCTAATTCGATGGAATGGGGAAGGCCCCAGATCCCTAATTTGGACAGCGGCCAGGCAAAACGAACAATTGGTTACCCAGAACACTTTTTGGGAAATCCGAAACGGGGAAACGACTCTCTTTTGGTAGGATTCTTGGCAACAATGGCCGACTATAGACAATAACGGCTGGGCAAGAGACATCTACCCACAAGATACTATGGAAGGTCTGACAAGAGTTGCTGACTACTGACAGGACAATTCACCCGGAGACACTTGGCGCAGCTGGCACCTAGACAAGGAACGCATAAATCTGGGAGAGCATGTGGACCTGACACCCTGGCACGAGGAGATGGCCAAGTGGAAAATCCCCAAAATAGAAGGAGAATATATTCTTCGCTGGGGACACCTGCCAAAGGGAACCTACAGCATGCAGGAGGCTTACCAAATCATAACTCAGGTAGACCCTCCACCCACTAAGAGTGTTTGGCGCAAAATTTGGAGCCTTAAACAGTGGCCAAAAGTCACCCTCTTTCTCTGGCTAGTCTCCCACTCTAGCATACTTACTTGGGATAACCTTTTGAAGAGAGGTTTTGTCGGGCCCTCCATATGCCTGCTATGTGAAGGGGCAGAAGAAACCATGAATCATATCCTCAATTCTTGTCCCTACACTGCCCAACTCTGGGATCAAGCAACACTCATCATGCACAAGTCAGATCGACAAAGAGATAGTGTAATTGATACTATTGCAAAGTGGAGAGACCAGGATTTCCACTCCCCTCTCCTTAATCGTATTTGGAAACTTCTTCCAGGCTTCATCCTCTGGAAAACTTGGAAAGAACGGAACATAAGGATCTTCCAAAACCTCTCACTATCCTGGCAACAGTGTTGGCATCAATGTCGCTGCAACATCCTGGAAACTATCACTCTTCAACAGTGGACCGAAGATAATATGGGCAACATTCCTTCCGAACTCTTAATCCTCCAACATTGGAAACCTCTTCCTTCTTTCCCTCCTATGACCCTCTCTTCTCCCTCCGTCCCCTTTACAAGCCCTTCCTTTTGGTCTCCTCCCCCAGCTAATTTCATAAAACTTAACTTTGATGGAGCCTCTAAAGGCAATCCAAGAGCTGTAGGTTATGGCGTAGTATTCCACAACCACTTTGGGCACATCATTTTAATCAATGCGGGATACTCGGGGCACTCCACAAACAATGCAAAAGAGCTCTGGGGACTCATCCGCGGGTTTCAATTGGCCATTGACCACAATTTCAATAAATTAGTAGTTGAGGGAGATTCACAAGTCATCATCAATCTACTACGCAGAATTCTAAATGGAGCAAACCTATAAAAAATATCACCTAGCTAGAGGCTCTCACATGGCTTACAGATGATCACCAAGCTCATGAAACCTACTCAGGCAATCATCCCTACCCATGTTAGAAGTAAGGCGAATCAAGTTGGAAACGAGCTGGCCAATATAGGCACTACTTGGATTGGTCCTGAACTCCTTTGCAATTCTTCTTTGGAACTAGAGCATCCCATTCTCCAGCAGTGCATCCGCAAAGCTGGATTAGTGGACACACCCCCGGATGGGGTGTTATTGCATCCCATGTGGCATGACGAGGGGGCGAGGTTTAGCCAACAAGGCACTGAGCCACGTGAAGGGCTCGGGCCTTCGGCCGCCATCCTACGCAGGCATTAAATTTCCATTAACCATGGCGCGGGGAACACTTAAACACTACCCCTCGCCCCTCTACGCTGATTCCATGGCTGCGTTCTGTTTGCTTCTCGTTTGTCCCTACGTAGGCCTCAATTGGCATCCCTCTTGGCAGCCTCCGTCTGAGATCTCGGGAACCTACAGGCTCAGTGTCGCTTTGATCTGGCTGCAGGCTTCCTATCGACCCCCCTGATACCTCACGCCCTTTAGCCAGTTTAAGACGTGTTTCATGCCTCGGCCTCGAGGGTGCCCACGCAAAGGCTCCCCATGGAAACCTCGTCAGCCCTCCGTTTCGCCTCTAGCCTCGCCTTCATCCTGTTCTTCTCCCCTCATCTAGTCGGAACCAATTCCTTCTTCTCCCATTTTGGCAGCTATGCAATTGGATAACCTCGCTATCGTTCCCAGGCTGCTGACTCCCAACTCGAGCCACCTCCTAGAACAACCCTTGTTCAGAACTCCACCAGCACCAATTCCTATCTCTGCGGGGCTGACTATGGGGGAACCGCCTCCGGGTAAGCCAAGGAGCACTGAACACCAGCCCCCGAACCCCTTCTCTCATACTCAACTCCGGGAAATCCTGGCAATTATATTTGGCTTGGTCTTTGAACTCCGCCAAGGGGTGGAGGATCTCCAATTCTGCTTGCTCGTCGTGGACGGGAATATAGCAGTCTTACTCCAACTCCTTACCTCTATGCAAGAAGCTATCCCCTCAGACCTCGTTGGTGAGGCTACGACAACGAACCCCGAGAGTGCAACTACTAATGGTTTGACCCTGGAGCCGACCTTACCAAGCGAGGAGCAACATGGAATCCAGCCTGCGGAGGAAGCAAAGGAGATGGACACGGGACGGGAAGTGCATCAAGATACCCAGCTAGCTGTCAGGACTGAAGGAGGCATGGACGTGGTGAAGCGTTGGGATGACCAGGTGACATATAACGAGGAGGAGCCATGGTTAGAGGCCGTCCACGACACCTGGCCAGGCTACCTGCCAAATGTCCGAGGTCTTTAGAACTTTTTCAGTCTCTTAGTTAACTTTACTTTTAGTTGATGTCCAGTTAGTTTTGAACAGGTCACTTGATTTATCACACTTTTTATGTCTGTCTTTCATGCTGGCTAGACTAGTTTCCCCTCTGTTGGGGCAGTCCAGTAACTACAGCTAGTCTATTCTCTATACTCTATATCTTTTATGGTCCAGGAAGGCCCTTTATATTTAATACCACTCACTTACTTACAAAAAAAAAAAGGGCATTTCTCTACCTCAATTTCTCCTATTTCTTCTTCATGGAATTCACAAAGTTCAAAGATAAAACCTTAGCGCCCTTTCATTGCCTTGTGTTCAGCCATGGTCTTTTCCTTTTGCAGTAGATACTCGTTTCCCTACTCCTTCTCCTCCACCCCCGCCCCCCTTCTTGATGTTCTATCCTTCTTGACCTTGATCACCTCCTTGAGTAAAGGAGTGAAATGCCCCCCTTCAAGGTTTGCTAAAAAAAATGATGAAATTGAAAAGTGCAGGTTCACCAAAGCTCTTCATAAGGCCTAGCTCTCAAGCTAGAAACAAATTGTGTGATTGGTCAATTGACAGGCATGTGGTCATCCCCAAAATCAATGGCTCTTTGGGTTGAAAAAAAATGGAAGCATATGATAAAAGGAAATACCTCTCATACCTTATTAAGGCATGGCTACTTTGCATTTCTCATTGAGGAAAAGGAAGAAAATCCTAATGTTTTGAAGTGGCCCATACTTCATGGGATAAAGAGGCATGTATCTTAACATGTAGGCTCCACATTTCAACCCAAAAACTGACATTCCCTTAGTAGTTCCTATGCTGGTTTGTTTACCCTACCTCTCTCTTCATTGTTGGAATGACAAGATAGTCAGAGCTATTGGAAATTAACTCGGCAAAAACATTGAAAGAGAAAAACCTAAAGATGGCATCCAGTCTTATGCACACATTTTTTTTGAAATTGACCTTGAAAAGGCCTTCCCAAGGTGCTCCAACTTACTTTCGATGATTAGACTTACCTATAGTAGAGGGACTATGAAAAATTCCTCTTTAAGTGAAAAAATTGTCACAAATCTGGGCACTTTTCTGAGAATTTCCCTAAGTTAGCCCCAAAACATGAGCCCCAAGAAGATAATGAACAGTGGAAGCAACCAAAGAGACGTAGACAACCTTAAAAAACATGATCATACTTGAAACAAGGTCAACCAACTTCAGGCCCATCTTCAAAGAAAAAAGGTAAGGGCCCCGGTCCTTGATCTAGTTTTAGTCATTATGATCCAATTGTTGCTAATAAAGAACTCCCCTAAGATGCTCAAGTCACTTTTGAGCACGTCCTCACCAGAACCTGCTTGAGGTCCCCCTTGAATATTCCCCTTCCCCATAAAGTATCATTTCCTTTCCCTAATACCCTCCTAAATAACCACCTTCCAGGCCTATCCCCATTTTTTCTATTTAGTAAGAAGCTTGTCCATTCTGCACTAGCTTCGGGTGAATCTCTCCCATGTTTTGGCAGGGGAGATATTTCTTGTGATCAATATTTATATGTCAAATAATCCTAATGAGAAGCTTCATTGTTGGAACTCGCTTCTAGCCCTCCAAGGTATGAATACAATCAATAACCTTCTTATGACTAGGGACTTCAATACTACTCTTCATTCTAAATAAAAAAAGGGGAGGCAACATGGTATGTGATCCCTCAACGAAGCAAAGTAAACATCAAAGCTAAGAAAAACAAGTAAACTTGGTCTAATCGAAGGGTGGGGCATGGCCACATTGCAACACGTCTTGAAAAATTTATGGTAATAAACTCTTATCTTGAGGAAAATTTATCTTGTTCTTCATTATTCTTCCTTGGGGAGGCTCCAACCATAAGCCTATTTCTTGGGTTCTCTCTGAGCCAGAGGAATTGGGACCAATTATGTTTCTCTTTAATCCTATTTGGACTCATGACCCTTCTTTATATGATTTCATGTAGCATTCCCAACCAACTACTGGGCTATTCCACTTACAATTTCAAATTCTGATACTAATTTAAATCATAAAAATATTCTGCAAATCCACATATTCATAAAAAATAAAAACATAAATACAAATGTAACATACATGGGTGTTATTGGGTAAATTCGTAGATGCGGACATGAACTGATCCCCCTTGATCCACCTGGATCTATAAAAAAATGAGACAGAACAAGACGCTTTCCCTAAGTTGCAATCATTGAGTTTACTATCTGAAGAGGAATAGATAACATACTTTATGAATCACTTCCTTGTATATTTGTTATCCCTTCTTCACACTAGTGCTTTTGTAGAATCAATTCTGTGACAACACAAACCAACCAATGTGAAAGAACCAATAGTAGAATTCAATGACAACCTAAACATGTGATCAAGGAGTCATGTAATAAAACACTAATCATTTTATGGGAAAGAGACGTGTCACTGTATTATATTAATGAAAAGTAGAAGATACAACCGAATCGCCTTTATGCCTCAAATTCCCTTTTAGTGGTCCTTTGTTCCAACACACACATACACTTGCTCCGAAATTCGCTTGAAGATAATCTGCAAAAGATTGATGGACAAATGAAGGCCTCAAGAATCAGTAAGAGCGGGATTCTTCACACAGTCTGCATCCTATTCTTTCATCAATTCTCTTCTTAATCTTAATTCTTCTTTCTTAACCTTTTCCATGAGAAGCCCATGATTATATAGGAGAAGGTGAAGTGGTTTAAAAGGATGAGGATGATCCCACCAAATCAAAGAAACCAGTAGGATTGCAACCACATAGATTCCACCTCTCATTCTATAATATTCCCCTTCTCGAAACTTCGTGAAACCTCTCTCCTCTTTTATCTTTGGAATGCTGTCACACCCTGCCTATGTAGCAGCCTGTGGAAATCCCACAGGCCATCCATAGAGCATCCTATGGAAATGATAGATTGTTGCACTGTGTAATATGAGCATCCTGCAGACCCTTTCTAAAAAGCACCCTTGTAGAGGAGGAAATAAGTTGTTCTTCTCAGGAAAAAGTCATGTTGGGAGCCTGAACGCATGTCTGTGAGATCATCATTAGAATGACCAAAATACTGTGTAACAAAATTCCCCCCAAAGTATGAGGATGGAACTCGTGACAACCCAAATACTTTGTAAAAATACATTTGTGTGTCAGGAACAAGGAGTGCACCAATTGGGAACCTACAAACAATCAAGAATCTGCACAATATTATACCATGTCCGAAGTAGGCATTCCTATGTTTAGACTATAAATGATTGAAATCATAAGTATAAGTCATGGACACCAATTATACACTATGGATCCATGTCATCAAGATTCGACATAGCCACCAGGAATACATTGTGGATCTATTTATTTGAAAACTCAGACACAAGACATAGCCACGAGACATAGCCATGAGACATACAAAGTGGATCTATGTGTCAATTCAAATCACAAATACTCCATCGCAACTTGGACAAAAAATAATGAGGTCCAGGGTCTTAAAACCCTGTCGCCCGTTAGTACAAATCTAGCCATGTGATTATAGGTGCTGAAGTCGAACATGGTTAGAAACCACTTGATTATCGGTCGTTAATGAAAACCGTTAACAAGTGCGAGAGAAATCACCATTGATGTCAATGAACCCCAAGTTAAGATAGTACAATCCAATGAGTGTGAATAGATGAGTTGAGGTCGAACACTCAATTGAATCTCTCGATTAGGGATCAATGATGTAAATCCACTGTCGAGAGTGAAGAAACCTACCATTGAGGCATGCATGCTCCAATGCACTAAATAGTTTCTAAGTCTTGTTCCTAGATAATGAGCTAAAGTCGACAGGAAAAGACTCATCACAGGAGGGCCTTGATGTATCCCCCATCAAATGACACAAAACAAGTAACAGATTTAGGGTAAAGAAAAGTACAAATATGATTTGGAATGGACACAAGGAAATCTGACAATGATAAGAATTGACAATTGCAGATGGACGACTCAATAGAAGGCTTGGTTGAACTTCTCTTGAACATATGGATGGCACGACACTAGGCTTGGTAGAATTAACCCAAAGATGACTCACGATATGAAATTACAGAAAGTCAAACGAGAGGCAAATGGATTTCCTAAACTGGATTCAAATGATAAAGGGGGTGCCATGTTCAAGAGAGACGCTTACTACCACTAACACAAATATTGAAACACATCTCTTTCCTAAATTTTCCCCCACCATTTCTGGTGAGTACCTCTTTATTTTTAAGCAAGATTGAGGAGGATAACATATGCTTGTTGATGTAAGCTCATCCTTTGAACGAGTCCCTCGAAGTATTTTTAACAAACCCTAAGAAGGAGTGGTTCGGTCCCATATGGGTTTGTCGATGTTTGTTTAACAAGTCCAAAGATAGAAAACTCGAAGGTTTTTCATGTTTATAGAGTCTATAAAAACACTTAAAAGAGAACTCTCTCAGTTCCTTTTTCTTAAAATAGTTCGACATGAACAAGAAAGTGATAAACTATAGCCTATCAAATGTTTTATTCAAATAATTTTATGAGCATGAACAGAACAAGGTCACTCGACAATCTTTTCGTTTTTAAGGACTGTGAAAAGAGATTAAAGATTACTCTATAAGTTTCATTATTTTTGTGTTACCATGACGAGTATGAAAAGATGACAAAAGTATACTCGGTTTCGTTCTCATCGTTTTTAGATAATGAGAACGAATGAAGACTAAGCTCGAGGTTTTGCTAAAAACCCTAAAAAGTAATTGTGCACGCGACGAAAAAGACAAACAAATTGCAAAAACTGTCCATACTTCATTGTTCAGAACCCTAGTCTACCCATCTGCGAGAAACAACACTCACAAGACTATTAGGTTTTTGATAAAATATATTTAAATAATATAAAATATATCTAGAAAAAGTAAAAAATGAGATAAATAGGGATAAGAACTCATTTTCACTATTTCATTTGTATTTGACCAAAATATTTGTCCAAAAGACCTTTTTCACCTCATATTTCGGCGGTCGATTGCGAAGAGCTCGAGAAAGCATTCGGTGAACGGTCTACGTAGAAACAGTAAGTACCTCGTCTTCTTCCTTTTAAATGGTTTAAAATTCATTTTAATCGGTTATAAGATGAATTTTTGGGTAAATATTTGGACCATAGATGTGCGCAGGTGCCGCCACAAGTGTCCTATATCGGGGCCTGCGGAAATCAAGGATTTCCGTAGGCGCCTAATGTTTCATCTGTGGAAACCCCACTCTGTAACCAAAGCCAAGTCACGATGGCATAAAACCCAAAATAAAAATATACGGTGGACCAAAAAAAATTCTAAATTATGATAATTAAAGGCGTTAACTTCTTTCCTTCATCTCCATGTAGGTATTTTCGTTGCAAAGATGTTGGAGTGAAGAGAAAGAGAGCATGAAGACAATGGTGCAATGGATTTGAACGATCCTGACACCATAAATGCCTTATGGCAGTGTGGTTTATTAAAATTCTTCAAGATCCAGGGCATGAGAGCCCAGCTAAGACTGTTGGAACATTTGGTCCATATGTAGGATGTGGACCAACAAGTATTCCATGTGGGTGTTCATGTGCTCTCCTTGGACATTGAATACATCTACTTCTTGACAGGGTTGCCCCATCGTGGGGTGCAAGTGACCTTAACATGAGGTCAAGGTGGGGGTTTACCAATGAGTGAATACATCAGACTCTATTGTGAACCCGGAGTTGAACGGCGCAAGGGAAAGGTGGCTATCAGAGGGGTTCGTGATCTAACCTTGAGAACCATCCTTTTCACCATCGCACAGATGGAAAGGATTTCTTCTCCACACATGGCTCTACATATCTATTTCCATTATGTGATAGAATGCGCAAAACCTCGTGTGTTCAACTAGTGTGATGGACTTCTTCATATTATGAAGAGACAGTCAACCAAGAGCAAGAATGGGGATCTAAAACAGCTTGGGTATGGATCCATTTTGGTATCTTTCTTCTTGGAAAGAGGCCCCTACTTTCGCTTACAAGTATATTGCAATATACTAGCGCCACAAGATCCACGTATGAAGTGGTGGTTTGATCTCATGTCCTAACATGCGGCAAGTCCAATTATTAGATATAATGACACCTTTTTCGATTGGTTGGAGCACCAGATCTTGATGATTGATGACTATGCATATGCTAGACTTGATTTTTGCAATAATCCTGACTTAGTGCTACCTGAGGGTTCTCAGTGGGGGGAACTAGGTAAGAAAGAGATTTTTCTTTTATAGTGTTTTTTTGTAAATTTTTCAAAATATTAAATATTTTTATGTGTTTTTCAATCCAATGACTAATTAAAAGTATCCCGACTATACAGATGTAGGTCCATTCTGGCCCCAAGTTACATCCTCTGTCCAGAGGCGAGGGGAAGCAGTAGTAGTTGCAGGATGGGATGCGGATGACTACGAAGCAATCAGACAAAATCTGGAGGGTTTGACTGCAAGAATCCCAGATATGTCAATCGGCGAGGTCCCAAGGTGTTTTCAGCGGCATACTGTAGGTGTGGTTGGTCCATTGAGATGATTTCTCCATAGGGTATAACGAGAAGTAGTGTGTTACCGAGAGAAGCATCATGATGCCATTTTTATAGAAGCTACGAGCTTCATTTTTGACATTTTGGTCTTCAGACAAAAAAAAACTTTTTTTGTAAAAAACTTTTGATCGTTATATATATATATATATATACATGAGGATTCTACAGACTTATTTTTCTTTGTATAATACATGTGATGTGTGATTGGATTTATAAATGTCTCAGTGTCTGTCTAGCACATAATTAACTAATGCATCAGTTAATGTATTTATACATCTAGGAATGTGTTGATACTCAATATAATCAAAATAATGTTCCAAGAGGCGAATTCGTAAATATAACCGTAAAAAAGTAGGACTTCGAATATCATAGACATTACTTAACTATAACACTACTAGTTACGAATCAAGTCGTATAACCAGACGACGAATCCCAAGTGAGATAACATCAGTCAACAATTCGATGACGATGCTATACTCTGCTATATTATCAGTTGCACGACCAAGGCAAACACCATGTAGAATGATAAGTTCATTTGTGGGTGCATAGATTTCCTGTGACATCCCCCAAAAATAAAATATTTTTTATTTTTGTGTGTTGGAAATTTATTTCTGTTTTTGGCAAATTTGAATCTGGAAATTTTTTTCCATTTATGGAAATTCTAAATTTTGAATTTAATAATTGTATTTAATTATTGTGACTGTTGGGAAGAGATCTGTTTGGAATCAACTAACTATTTGACTATGGCACTTGTATCACGACAAAATATTTATATTAACTACAGGAGGACAAATGGAACAACCAAGTTAAAAATCAGCTGACCATGACTCCATGAGTGGGGAACATGTTGGAACTACTTCTGGGATTATTATTGCAAGTGGAAAATCAGAGATTTGGTCACTGGAAGCCCCTGAAATCAGGGATTAAGAAAATATGCGAAAATCCCCAAAGGAGGGAAAAAGACCAGGGCAAAAATTGATAAATAGCATATGTGAGGAGGCAGGATGTTGCCAAGTATGTTGGGAAAGGATTGTGAGTCCTCTTGTTGTTATGAGAATTGTCGAGAAAGTGTGAGGCAAGGGGATAACTACATAAATTTTTGGAATACTGGTGAGTCTCCAAGTTCGCCCTCATGGATTCATGGTCAGGCTAGGTGGTGAACTAGGCAAGTGATTTGGTTGCCCCATTCTACGGTTGGGAGGAATGTGGTTGCTCCCTTTGTCTTCCCGTAGATTGGATTCAGATATGTTGATGTACCCCTCTCTATTTTGAATGGCTATGTTTTGATTGATGGCAGGTATATGTTGAGTGATTATATCTAATTGTGTTAATATAAACTTTTCCCTCTCTATCTTGGATGTTTTGTGTGTAACTGATATTATGCATCTAATTGTTTCTAAATTTGAAATAATTATTTCAATGGATGACATTTATCATGGTATTAAATTTACAATCACAGTCTAAATTCTGGAGTGGTCCTTCCAAAAAATCTCGAAATTCTAGGAAAATTTATTTTTATACGAGTTGAGTTTAATAAAGTCGATCCATCTATGGGTTAGGCTTAATCTGAAGTCAAAATACTAGATGTACAAAATTTGGAAAGTTAAAGAATTCTGGGAACCCCTGGAAACCAAACTCAGATCCCTCGGATCATCAGTTATATTTCCAAACTCTGATGGAATGATATTCTTATTCATGTATTTACATAGATGCACATATCTAGTATTGTTGACGTTTAATGCATTGATTAAAGAGGCTCTAAGTGAATATAATAGGAGTTAACTTTTAGAGAAAATGTTTCCCTATTGTACCCCTTTTATAGATTATATGCGTATAAAACTCAACAGTTAGATTTTTGGAATTTTGATAGGTAAATGGATATTGAATCCTTCTACACCTAATGTTTCATAGAATGAAAGTAAGAATACTATTACAAGGAAACTATCTTAGAATTATGAAAATAATGTGAATTTCGGCATTCGGGACCTGTTGGTTACATTTATGCGAAGTTCCCTTGCTTTTCCAAACCCAGAAACCTCGAATCCCAAAATCCTAAAGTGTTGATCCCACACCCTTTTACCTTTAAGAATTAGGGAGTTGTTGTGTGTTGTTGTTTGGCATTTGAAACCCCGAAACCCTGAATCCCAAAATTCCGAAGTGTTAGTCCCACATCCTTTCACCTTTTCGGAACTCGGGAGTGGTTGTGTGTTGTTTGGTTTTTGAAACCCTGAAACCCCGAACCCCAAAACCCCTAAATGTTAGTTCCTTTCTTTTTTTCAATTTGGGAATTGTTGTATGTTGGATGTTTGGCTATGAAAACCATGAAACCCCAAACCCCAAAATCCTGAAATGCGGGTCTCACCTTTCCTTTTTCGCATTTCAGAAGTTTGTTTATATTGATGTTGAAAACCGGAACTCATGAAGTTCTGAACCCCGAAATCCTGAAATATGGGTCTCACCTTTCTTTTCTTTCGCATTTCTAAAGTTTGTGTATGTTGATGTTTGGACACCAGAACTCGCGAAGTTTCGAACCCTGAAATGCGGGACCCACCTTTCCTTTTTCGCATTTTCAAAATTTTGCTTATGATGATATTTGGATACTAGAACTCATGAAGTTTTGAACCCCGAAATCCCGAAATACGGGTCTCACCTTTCTTTTCTTTCACATTTCGAAAGTTTGTTTATGTTGATGTTTGGACATCAGAACTCACGAAGTTTCGAACCCCGAAATCCCGAAAGGTGGGTCCTACCTTTCCTTTTTTGTTTTTTTAGAAGTTATTGTGTGTTGTTGTTTGGGCACTTGTACTCGCGAAATCCTGAACTCCAAAATCCCAAAGTAATGGTCACTTTTCACAATTTTGGGAGTTGTTGTGTGTTTTTTGGGCACTTGTACTCGCGAAATCCCGATCTCCGAAATCCCGAAGTACTGGTCACCTTTCGCAATTTCGGGAGTTGTTGTGTGTGTTAATGTTTTGATTTTGTACTCGAAAAACCCCAAACCCCAAAACCCCAAAGTGTTGGCCCACAGTCTTTCCGTATTTCGGATTTCGGCAAATAGTGGGGTCCTTTGTTTTTTTCATCACTTGTGATCACCGAAACCCAATTGACCTCTGTTTCTTCACAAAGATGTAGGAACATAGTAGGAATTATTGTTATAGGAACAACTCAAATACTGTAATGAATGGACTGGTAGAGAACGTTGGAGGATCTTCATCCGGGATAGAAGTATAATAATAACAGTTCATATTACAGGTCACTGTGTACGTGGCATGACACGTACCTAAATTATTATATGGAGAAAGATATAGGTATATACTTACTTGTAGGTGGAAATAAGTACAGATGTTAATAGAGAGTTAAAGTGAATTTCCTACAGTAAAAATGATAATATTGCCTTTACATGCGCACATAGAAGACATTCAAGTTACCTACTGTTCTAACAGTCATGAAGATCCGGACTTGCTATCACAAGCATACTTAAATGTGAAGAACTGATTACTTTGACAATTTTCTGTTCAAAGTAAACTAGACTGGGTAATGATGTCTTTATGGATCGAATTGAATCTTAACTTCTCTTAAATTCTAAGCTTAAACAAAGTTGAATTATGTCATAGAATTTGTTTTTTTTTTACGGTAAATTTGAGGTACATTACATTGCCCATGCAGTAGAAGCTAGGTTCAGAGTACTATGACTAGCACCATCAGCAAAGCCAAGGTAGGGTAATGAAGACTCCAACATTTGAAAACCAAGCACAATGAAATATAAGAGGTCGAGGGTAGAAACCGAATAACGAAAAAAACACAGAAACATAGCACACTACAGTATGATACAGTAAAATACAAGCACTCATGCAAAGATAGTCTAAGCATAGTACTTCTTTAAGTAAAGCCCATTTTCGGGTTCACTTAAAGGAATTCCATCATAATCTACTAACTCGTAGTCTTCCTTCTCCAACGCTCGTTTGACGACATAGGGGCCTCGCCACATTGCTTCGAATTTTCTAGCACCTAGCAAATCATGATCTTGTTCGTAGAGGAGAACTAGATCACCCTCAGAGAAAACACATGGTTTGACATGTTTGTCCTATTGGGCCTTGACGCGTTTCTTCTGGCTTTCAATAACTAGGGTGACATCTCGACGGGCTTCGTCCAATTGCATAAGATACAACAGACGTTTTTCTTTAGCAGAGGTGTTTGGAAGAAGTTCAACATCTAGTTTTAACGATGGGATCTCACATTCAATTGGTAAAACAACTTCTAAACCATACACTAATTGGAAAGGTGTAAACCCTATGGAATATTTCACGGATGTTTGATAAGCCCATAATGTTGAAAACAACATCGTGTTCCAACTCGTTTTGTGAATTCCTATAATTTGTCGAAGCATGGTAATAAAAACCTTGTTGATTGCTTCAACTTGACCATTGGCTTGTGGGTAGTAGGGGATTGAGTTTTCATGTCGAAGACCCAACTTTTTTGTGAGCTCAGACATCACGAAGTTCTGAAAGTGGCTACCATGATTAGTTACGATAGACAGTGGGATTCGAAATCGTGCAATGATGTGATTGGATATGAATAGAGCTACAGTTTTTCCTGTATTGTCGAATGTAGGCATCGCCTCGGCCCATTTTGTGAAATAATCCATCGCTACGATAATGTATCCATGCCCCCCAGCCGAGTGAGGGTTACAAGTCACGAAATCGATACCCCATATAGTGGAAGGTCCAACAGAAACTATAGGGTGTAAAGGAGAGGGATGAGATCTGATCTTATGGTTATATGTTTGGCAGGCATGGAATTTATGGATGACAGTTATACAATATTTAAATAAAGAAGGACAGAAGTACCTAGCTCGCAAGATATTTTGGGCAGTGGCATACACGGACATATGACCGCCACATGCTCCAGAGTGGTATTCATTCAAAGCTTTCTTGGCCTCATCAAAGGTGAGACAATGACGTAAGATAGTGTCAACACCCTGGCGATAAAGAGTGTCACTGAGAATGATGTATTGACAGGCTTGATAGCAGATGCGATGATGGTTTTTACTAGAGAGGGTTGGTCAGAAATTTTGAGTCTGGAGATAAATGATAATATCTCCATACCAAGGATCATCAAAACTGATCAGAAAAAGGGATTCGTCTGGTAAGGAATCCTCTGCCACTTTTTTTGTCTCAGTGGAAGGAAGGTCACATATTAGTTCGGAAATCACCAAGGATTTCTTGGACCTAGTGTGTTCGAATTCTAAGTCAAAGTCTTGGAGAATCGCTATCCATTTGGAGTATTTTCTCCCTAGCAATCGACGTGTAAGATTGTGTTGCATAGGGTTGCAATCCAAAATTACAATGGTCTTGCATAATAGAATATAGTGACGAAAACGTTGGACAACTTGAACAGCTGCCAAGGCCAGTTTTTCAACATGTAAGTACTTGGCTTCGGTAGTCATGAGACTCCGACTCAAATAATAAATAACATGTTCGTCGTGTAAATCGTCTTCTCGGACCAGAACCATGGTGATGGTCAAGTCCGAAGCAGCGAGATAAAGGAAATAATCTTGACTATAATCGGGCGGGAAAAGTAGTGGGGTATGAGTTAAATTCAATTTCAAAGTGTCGAAGGCTTTGTTGGAATTGGTGTCCCATACAAAATTAGAGACTTTATTTAATAGTCGAGTAAATTCGAGTGTTAGCTCAGCGTAATTTGGGATAAAACAACGTAGAAAGTTTTCCTTCCCTTGCAAACTTTGTAGCTGGAGAAGTGAGGAAGGAGGAAGGAGATTGAGGATCTCCTCGACCTTCAAAGGATCTACCCTGATCCCCTCAAATGACATGATAAATCCAAAGAGTTGGTCGGACTCCACACAAAAGACACATTTGTGTGGGTATAAGCGTATACGATAGAACCGACAGTGAAGGAAAATGGCTCGGAGGTGGGCTGGATGATCACTACAATGCATGGAATGCACTGGTAGGTCATCTAAATATGGTTGTAAAATGTTCTTAATATCATGGAAAGCATAATACATAGCACGTTGAAACGTGGCACCGACATTCTTCAAACCGAAGGGCAGTTTCCGGTAGGAAAAAGTTCCCCAAGGACAAATGAAAGCGGTTTTGTGTTGATCTGCCGATAAGATATTGATTTTCTTATATCCGGAGAAACCTTCCATCAAAGAGAAGATTTCACTTCAGGGATTTCACTTCAGGCGCAATCGTCGATGATTTGGTCAACGAAGGGATTAGGAAAGTTGTCCTTAGGAAAATATTTGTTGATATCCCTATAATCAACACAAACATGGATCATACCTTGTTTCTTGTTAACCATAACTAAATTGGATACCCAATTAGTCCAAGCCACTGGATAAATAAAGCCGGCTTTAAGAAGTTTTTCTACTTCAAGCTTGTTAGCAGCTGCTTTATGGGGGTGGACTGGGTGAAGCCTCTGTCGGAAGGGTTTAGCGTCGGGGTAGGTCTTAATTTCATGTACAACAATATCAGGGTCAATACCAGGCATCTCTTCGTAGCTCCATGCGAAGATGTCATGAAATTATTGAAAAAGTGACTTATATGTAACAACCTCATCGGTGGAACACAAAGCTCCATTGTGGACATTTTCGACAACTCCATTTTTAATAGATATGTCAAGGGGGATGATGGGATAAATTTTTCTTAATTTCCCTTCATATAACACATCGTGTGTGGATTCAGGAACCGAAGAAATAACGACAACGGTCGATGGAGTCGAGGTTCGTTAGTAACTCTCAATGGTGTGTTGTTTGAGGAAAATAATGGAACGATGATGTCCATTATCCCAAGGGGTATCTTCCATTGACATAACCGACATAATCATCTCATATGTGGGAAAAATAATGTGGAACAGATCAGGAGATGAATCATCGAGAGAGGGAGTAGAAGGGTTAGTCGATTGAATGGCTTGGTAAGCAGATTCAACCAGAATTAAAGGCATATGGACGCCATAGCGAATATAATCACTGGGTGTGGGGACTATCCATGGGTTAGAAGACATGGGAGTTTCGCGGAATGGGCCATCTGAAGGGGGATGGTCGAGTTGGAATCCACTGACTGGGTGTCAGAACCACCAAACAAATAGGCAATCATGATGGGAGAATGATCTATACCAGACGTTTCAGGCAACTCATGTTCAACGAATATATCGACACTTGTTCCGGTGCCAAAGAGATCTCGTATCATAATCTGAGTAGACCAAAAGGGATTATGACCTTCACGGCCTATGAACGGTCCGGTTGGTATTCCAGAAGTTTCAAAAATAATGTCTCTGGAAGAATTTACTTGAAGAATACGTCTCTCAAAACTGTGACGAATTTGAAGAGACTCTAGAGAATCAGTAACTTAGAATTGTTATAGAGACTTAGTTCTTTCCACTCGTGGAGTGATAGTGTTTTGGACCTCACTCTGTTAAGGAGAGCCCTCTAGTGGGTTGGTAGGCAAGGGTTGAGAACCGCCCAGATCTTTTGTGGGTAGTCCTTGCATTCTATGTGAGCGACGTGGAGGGTCAATGTTGGCGGAGCTAAATATCTTACAAAAGAAACTCTATGGCCAACTATGGAAAAAAACAACACTCGCTAATAAAATCTAGAGTTCAAACCAAGCACACAAAACTTCTCATTTCGAAGTCACTAGTTGGTGATGAAATCCAACATCACAAAGTCGAGAGAAGAAGGGGTTGGGCTAGGGTGGAAAAGTTACGTTGACAACCTGCTTAATGGACTTACACCCTGGTGTAAGCTCCCACACATAATCATGGGTATACCCTCTAAGGAGCCTGAGTGAGTTTGGTCAACGTCGATTCTAGGTACCGCAAAGACTTGACTCTCCACAACCACCTTGTGTAATACCCTAAGAACATAGGCTACTAAAGTTACCACAAACAACAATGATGCCTAGGGAAACAATCAACATTCCAATCCACATGAAAGGGCAGGGTATCTAGCTCGAAATCAACTTGAGAGGCTTCGACTCATCATTGTGGGTATACCTTCATGCGATCCCCATAATACGTGCAATCGCTACAGTGAGACCAACAAAGCAGGGTGAGTAACTCTGCCAATCTCAATGTGACCTCAAGTTTGACCCTTGTGTGAGAAGGGATTCCCAAGACAAAATGTTGAAAATGGATTTGAACACTCCTTATCACAAGATACTATTGTGTGTTTTGTGCTTTGGAGAGTGTGTCTCACTGCCTATTCCAAAGCTCTAGCCTAGCTAACGTTGGTGTAAAAGAGCCCTAGAAAAAGTTACTAGTTAAATTTTAGAGTTTCACAATATTATTAAAGGTTGTTGTTACTCAAGGGGGAGACGGGAATGAAACCAATGCTATATAAGACTTTGACCCAATAACATGCAAATATGAATGAATGATGCAAACTTTCGTTCAATGAATTCTATCTATAGTAAGGAGAAAGTATTTTTCTAGAACAACGCAACTACGATGTACAATTTCTTTCTTTGAATGTAGTACCAAACAATCATCAACAATGTAATTCCACTATTCATTATTTTTCAATGTTGCAAACACAAATATTTTTTGTATAAATGATTGCTTAAAATATTAAAAAGACTTCATTTTTTTTCCTTTCAAGAAACCAAAACAGAGATGTAACTAAGAAAGGATAAGCAATCAATGAAAATAAATCACTCGACAAACACCCAAATCGATCTTTCAATGGAGATAAAAATAAAAATTGACAAGAAAAAGTCTCTTCAAATATGAATAAGAAATGTTTTTCTGATCATTAAGCCATCCATAATATGTAACCAACCTACAAATCCAAATCCAAACTGAGATCTTTAATCGATCAAGAACTCAAACACGAGTCTAGAGATTATATCCTTGTCAATAAAAATAAAAATAAAAGATTGAAAAAAGATCAAAAGAGAGGTATTCGATCCCCAAAACCAATCAAGATCAAGATGAAACAATCAGAAGAATTCAAGAAATGGCATTAAAAATTATTTTCCAGTTGTCTAAAGAAAACCTGGACAACAGTAGAGGCCAAAACCCAAACCATTTTTTTTTTCAAACACCGCCGCAGGTGGGCAGTATAACACAGTGCGGAAATGGATGATTTCCGTGAGCCAAAAACATGCAGGGTGCGGAAATCCTACGCTGAATACAATCACCAGGGTGTGGAAATGAATGGGCTCTATAGGCTATCTATAAGGTGTAGTGCAGATGCATTCAAAAAATCAAGAAATTATGGGAAATAGGAAAAACATCTAGGTGGAATTTTAAACCTAGGAAGAGTGAATGGGTCTCCCAGAGACTCAGAGATTTATATCAAGTAAAAATAATAGGTCGAAAGAAAATGGCCAAGAAAAAAACACAATCAAGGTGTCTCCCCAACGGAGTCACCAATTTTGTTATTGGGTAAATTAGTAGATGCGAACATAAATTGATCCCCCTAGATCCACCTGGATCTAGAATAAAGCGATATGGAACAAGATGCTTTCCCTAAGTTACAATCATTTAGTTTACTATCTGAAGAGGAGTAGATAAAATACCTTATGAATCGCTTCCTTGTATCTTTGTTGTCCCTGCTTCACTCCAATGCTTTTGTAGAATCAAATCCGTGACAACACAAACCAACCAACGTGAAAGAAACAATAGTAGAATTCAATGACAACCTAAACATGTGATCAAGGAGTCATGTAATAAAACACTAATCATTTTATGGGAAAGAGATGTGTCACCATATTATATTAATTAAAAGTAGAAGATACAACCGAATCACCTTGATGTCGCAACATCCCTTTTAGTGGTCCTTTGTTCCAACACACACATACACTTTCTCTGAAATTCACATGAAGATAATCCGCAAAAGCTTGATGGACAAATGAAGGCCTCAAGCATCAATAAAAGCAGTATTCTTCACACAGTCTTCAACCTATTATTTCATCAGTTCTCTGCTTAATCTTAATTCTTCTTTCTTAACCTTTTCCATGAGAAGCCCATGATTATACAGGAGAAGGTGAAGTGGTTTAAAAGGATGATGGTGATCCCACCAAATCGAAGAAACCAGTAGGACCGCAACCACACAGATGGCACCTCTCATTCTAGAAGATTCCCCTTCTAGAAACTTCGTGAAACCTCTCTCCTCTTTTAGCTTTGGAATGTCATTGCACCTTGCCTATGTAGTAGCCTACAGAAATCCCATTGGCCAGCCATAGAGTAGCCTACAGAAATGATAGATTTTCGCACTATGTAGTATGAGCAGCCTATGGACCCTTTCTAAAAAGAACCCTTGTACAGAAGGAAAGAAGTTGTTCTTCTCAAGGAAAAGTCATGTTGGGATCCTGAACACATGTCTGTGAGATCATCATTAGAATGAACAAAATAATCTATAACAATGGGGGAAAAACCCGTGAAAGCAAATGCATAAATATTAATGCAACATATGAATTAACACAAAATTGACACTTATATTTGATTTAAAATAAAACCAACTATGTGCAGACCTTCGACATTCGTCCCAACCTTTCACACTACTCATAAATATCAGCAATGGGTAACCCCCGTGCTGGGACTAAACTCCACATGGGTAAAGGATTTCTAGATCAGCTAAAGTATCTCAGACAACAAAAAAACTTATTCGCAGGTGTTAACTCAAACAAATAGCCTAGATTCTCTTATTCTCCACATGTTTGTCCCACCCCAGGAAGTGTGCCCCTTCTATGCTCAATAGTCTCTTGGATGCCCCACTTCCTTTCTAGGGCTTCATCAATAAGCCAGATAGGATGTCTCAAAGCCCTGTAGCTACAATTTGGCACCTTCAAGAATCAATTCCCAACCATTCTCTCACTTGGAGAAAATTCTCACGGTCCTTAAAACACGCCTCTTCTATATCCTATGGGTCTGACAACCCACTTCTTCAGTCCAGCTCCCATGTAACTAGGGTACATATATGGTGACGGTAATAGAAGGGTATGGAGGAAAAATCAAAGAGTGAAGTAATGACGATAGAATGATTTTAAAATCAACTAAGTCCAAATTGTATGTATGCATGTTCTCAACTTGACACTTGTCATGTTGATAACTACCTTGGGCCCACTTTTTCCCATACTTATAACTTAGGATAAAATAATTATCCATACTTTATACTTAAATGAATTTTAATATAATATTCCTTTTGGCTTAAGCCCCCTAGCTTAGCCCCTTATCCTTAACATTTAGCCCCCTTTCCCTATCTAGTGGATATTCCCCCCCCATACTCTTTTACATGGTTGGTCTACAGTAGCGGTATGTTTTCATTAACATTTTCATAGGAATATCACATTTTCCTCCCCCTTATTTATGCACTGTCCTGAGTGCGGTATATACACATATACAATAAAAACTTAAAAAGTATTCAAAAATATGTGGATACTCTTCCCGCATAGCCTCTTCATGCTCCCAAGTTGTATATTTAGGACCGTACCTGGTCCATTAGAACTTCACTATCCTTATGGCTCGATTTTGGAGCTACTTGATCTTTCGATAAAATATGCACACCAGATGCACTTGAAATTCGCCTTCGTGCTCCAACTGAATCAAATTCCAATCAATGAAATGATTAGTATCAGGTACATAATGTTTAAGCAATGATACATGGAATACATTATGAATACAGATGTTGATGCAATTAAGGAAAGCATATATTCTATAGGACCAATCATGTCTAGAATTTCAAATGGTCGACAATAACATGCTGCCAACTTTGAACAATTTCCCAACTTCATGAAACTTCTCTTAGCTTTTCTTTCAAGAACACACGGTCACCCACTTTAAATTCTTTGTGATTTCTACCTTCATCAACATAGCTTTTCTTCTTGTCCTGGGAAGTCGTTAAATTCTGTTTTATTTTCATCATCTACTCTTCCATTTCCTTGAGTAGCTTTGGTCTAATCACTTCTCTATCTGTTGGATTGTCCCAACTCACTGGTGTGTTGCACTTTCTTCCATAAAGTTCCTCAAATGAGCTCATCTTTAGAGATGTTTGATACCCATTTTTATATGTGAACTCCACTAAATGCAAGTAATCCTCCCATTTGAATGGTTTATCCATCACATACATTCTTATCATATCTTCTAATATTTGATTCACCCTTTATGTTTTCCCATTTGAATTTGGATGATAATTTTTGCTAAAATCAAGATTTGTTTTGAATCCCTTGTATAATCATTTCCAAAAATTTGATGAAAATTTTGGATCTCTATCATACACAATCGTCTTGGGTATACTGTGTACTCGAGCAATTTGTCTCATATAAATATCAATAATGTTGGATTCCTTTTGAGTGAGCTTTACTGGAATAAAATGGGAAACTTTAGTGAGCTTATCCACCACTACCATGACATAATCATATTGTTTGTTTGTTCAGGGTAGTTTGGTGTTTAAATCCATTGTTACAACTTCATATTTCCACTCAGGAATGGGCAATGGTTGTAGAAAACTAGTTGGGTTTCTATTCTCATCCTTGACCTTTTGACAATCCAAACACATGGCAATAAAATCAACAACTTTTTTATGCATGCCTAGCCAATAATATTGTCTCTTAAAAGCTGCAATAGTTTTATGATAACCTAGGTTCCCAACATAAGGTACATCATTCATTTCTCTCAATATCATATTTTTCAATTCATAGGAATTTGACACATAAAGTATGCCCCTGTAAATGAGAATTTCATCATTTTCTAGCTTATAGCCTTCAATTTTCTATTGTAAATTACCTTGCTATAATTTTTCCTTTACCTCCGTGTATTTCTGATATGATTTTGCAACCTTTAAAATTATATCTTTCAAATATGATGGGTACATGATAATGGTTGTATCATGCATCTCATGCACCCTCTTGATAAGTGCATCAAACACCTTGTTCTCTTTACCTTTGATATGCTTTATATCAAAGTCATATTCACTGAGGAATTTTAACCACCTATGTTTCCTAGCATTTAGAGTTGGTTGTTCAAATAAATATTTCGAACCACTATGGTATGTCCTCAACTCGACTATTTTTCTCATGAGGTATTGCCTCAACATCTTCAAGACATGCACTATTGATTCCAACTCCAAATCATGAGTAGCATACTGCATTTCATGCTACTTCAACTTCCTGTATTCATAACACACCACATACACATTCCCACTAAGGACTCCACCAAACCCTTCTTTACATGCATCAATGTATACAATGGATTCTACATTTGGATCAACAATCCTGAGTATTATAGAACTTGTTGATAAATACTTCAGGTGTTGGAAACTCCTTTCACAATCTGATGTCCACTCAAAATGCATACCCTTCTTCTACAAGGAAGCGATTAGGTGTGAAATATTTGAGAATCCCTCAATAAATCCATTGTACTAACCTACAAGTCCCATGAATGATATTACCTCAAAGACATTCCTTGGTGTTGGCCATCCTTCAATGGCCCTTATCTTTTCTAGGTCCACTACTATTCCTTACTATGAAATAATATGGACCAAATAATGAATTTTCTTCTGATAGATTGAGCACTTGCTCAATTTGGCATACAACTAATGCTCTCTCAATACCTTTAATATCATCCTCAAGTGTTTATCATGCTCTTCGTATGACATAGAATATATAATAATTTCATCCAAAAAGACAACGACAAACTTATCTAAGTATTCTTTGAAAATAACATTCATTAAACACATGAAGACAACTAGTGCATTTGATAACCCAAATGGAACTATTGTGAACTCATAATGGTCATACCTTGTTTGATAAACAATCTTGTTGATGTATTCTTATTTAATTCTTACTTGATGATAGTCCAGCCTAAGATAAATCTTGGAGAATATTTTTTCATCTTTCAGTTGATCAACAAGGTCATTGATCATTGGAAAATGATACTTGTTCTTCATAGTTACCTTGTTCAACTACCTGAACTCAATGAAAAATATCAACATTCCATCCTTTTTCTTCACAAATAATATCGGCGAATCCTAAGGTCACACACTTGGGTGTATATACCCCTTCTTCATAAGCTCTTCAAGTTTCATTTTCAATTTCTTCAGTTCTAGTGTACTCGTCCTATAAGGGGTCTTAGATACTGGGGCTTCTCTAGGCATCAAATTGATGGAGAGATAAATATATTTTTTAGGGGGTAATTTTAGTATTTATTAAAAACCATGTTCAAACTCCTTTACTATTGCATAATCTTCAATATTTGGCACCTTATATTTAGGTGTCTCTTCCATATGCGCTACAAATATTTGACACCCTTTCGTGTAACGTTTCTTCAACTGCAAGGTCGAAAATTCTCTACCAGTTGTTTCCCTTTAAAATTCCATGTACTAGCCTTAAGTTCCCTTCCTCATCCAAACAAGTAAATTCCTTATTATAATAGTCTAGGACATCATGGTGTTGGTCCAACCAATACATACCAATTAGGTAGTCATAGGAACCCAAAGGTATGATGTTCAAATTTGCCCTAGTGCTCAATCCATTCATGTCCATGGGACATGCCTTAACCATCTCATTAATTTTTTTTTAGCTCTTGTAGCCAGCTACGCCAACCAATATTTTCCAGGATTGCTTCTTGGAAAATGAAATCTTTCCACCATCTTAGGATCTAGATAACTATGACTATCTCCTAAATCAATTAAAATAGAAATGGTTTGGTTGTTGATATTACCTTCCACTTCAATCATATGTGACTGGAACTCAATTTTCTTGTTTTCCAGGGCTACGTAGATACTAGGTACATTTATTTACGCATGGACTTCATTCTATCAACTTGTTGTGCATTATGAACAATCCTCACTTTTTCACCTCTATGAGGGAAATATCTATACATATGATCTCCCCCACAACCCCAACATTGAATAGGTGATTACCTTGGTATTTTCCCCAATGTCTCAGTCATTATGGGTTCTTTAGAAGTTGTTTTTATGTGATAATTATTTATGAATAATGATTTCTTAATCCCATTCTTGCTCTCTTCCATCTTGTTTTTTTTCTTGTCTTCCCAAGATTTTTGGAAAGTTGGTCTTCCTTTATGTTGATCATAAAGGAATTTAAATTGCCTTATGGTTTCCTGCAATGTTTTTGGATCATCATATTGTATCTTGTCACTAATAAATGACGAAAGAAACATACTTCAAAAAATCTAGAAACCTCCTTTAATATTCATCTATGGTCATAATACCAATCTTGATTTCAAATAACTCCTTCATTTTCTTTTCATAGTATCACTTACTCAAGTATTTCTTTTGAAAATACCTCTTGAATTCCCTCCAAGTAACTTTTTTCTCATCAATGTGTTGCACCTACACAAATCGGTCCCACCACATTGATGCTTTTCCCTTGAGATGATAGATGACAATTCTTCCTTCTGTGTGTGAAGAGTAATTATGCAATTGAAAATAATTCCTCATTCATAGTAACCATGTCTCTACATCCTCATCCTTATTGTGCTCACCATCAAATGTATGAGGCTTGATTTTTTTCATTTCTGTCTATAGCTCATACACCCCATACCTCCTTTTATGTTTCCTAACAGGGATTGGAATTGAAATATTGTGTAATCTCCTAGTGGAATTCCTTGGGGAGTGATGGTGATGTCTACCAACACATATTTCTCTTCTCCTCTCATCATGAGACCTATGACTTCTAGGTTTGCTTGAGTCAATCTCCTTATCCATCTTATTTTCTATTATATCCAAGCTCTGCTTTAACTTTATGTTGAATCCCTCATGCTTCTCCTTGGCTTAATAAGCCTCTCATTATCTGCAATATAACTTTGGATGCCCTTTTGCAAACAATTTATGGTCTCTACCATGTTCATGTTTTCTTCCTTTCTTTCTCCATGTCCATTTGAATTTGTACCTTCATTGCCTGTATTGACATACATCCCTCTAATCTCATCTTCATGGATATAATACCCTTGTGCATCTTCCATGATTCTAAAATCTGTGTTGATCATGTTATGATCTAAATTTTATTAACTCTGCAAAATCTACAGCCAACAAAACTTGTTAGGATAAAAAATTTAACAAATTCATGAAATTATGTACAATTTTGGTTCAATAATGCACCAAAATTATTTATTTTGAATTCTTGAAAAAATGGTTTTCCAAACCAATTTTATAGGTGACTATTTATACTCTAGTGTCCAAGACCTTTCCAACACCTACTTCCATGCTCAATTATGATTCTTGAGCGAAAAGTTATGGTCATTTGAAAATTGTTCATTAATTATTCTGTTCATACTTCAACTAGGTGGAAATCTGAACCGTACTTATGCATTTTTCACCTTCTCCATTGGAGTTTTGGTAGGAGGCCAATTTTGTTTCTTCATATATATATTTTGGACAGTATTTCCAAGTTTCACCTCTTTCTGGGTTCCGGGCTGCTAGATACAACCTGCTAAAGTTTTAGGCCAATTAATGTTTTTGGCCTTGAATGCTATAGGTACCTTCCATGCCCTATTAAATTTTTTTACCATGCCCATAATTGTAGTTAAGATCCATTAATTTTTTATATGGTTCAATATATTTTCATAGAATTCTCATGTGTCTCAATCTGATTCTTGAGCAGGAAGTTATGACCTTTAGAAGTTAACTAGGCTTAAAATTTACTCTCCATTGTTCGGGATGTAAATAATTCATCCTAACTTTGTTTGATGAATGGAATACACCATTAGAAATATATCACCAAAATATTTCATTTAAGCTACAAAAGTTATCTCTTTGTACACTATTTTTCAGCTGCTAAAAACATTGTTTAGGGCCTCAAAAATTCCTGCAAAAAGATGACCTTCAAGCAATACCAAAACAATGACATGGAAAATCACTAGTTTTCTATTGTTGTAGACCACCAAACCGACTTTACATGCACCACTTCTAAATTATACATACATATTTAGCATGTGAAGTTGTACATTCACAATGCAAAAATGCAGCACATGCACCGTGCATCTATATCCAGTGTGAACCATTTTTTTTCATGCGCCAATATCTACTGCGCACAAATTTTGTGTCACACACCAATTCCTACTGTGCATAACATTTGTGTCATGCATTAATACCTACTATGAACAACTTTTTTTCCATGCACCAATACCTATTGCGCACAACTTTTTTGTCGTGCACCAATATTGTGTGTGCATTGTACTCTCTGCACTACACAATGTCAAGGTTCAATGCACTCACACTACACACCAATAATCCCTATGCACCACCAATTATACTTTTGCATTGCATGAATATTCAACATGTACGTAGTACATACCAACGTTGCATGTACACCAACAAATTTGCACTGCACTCTACCAACACTCTATGCACACAACATTATTATGTGTGCACCACAAGCTCAAATATAATGCAATGGAAAATATTAGTGTGCTTCCACATGCACCCATATTATATGCACACCATCAATTCTACACCGCACAGTTCCAAAATTTAATGTGTATACCTTGTGCACCTTTATTTTCCATGCAACACCAAATTTTTAGTGCGCACACCTGTGCAACATTGTTTTTCCGCGTAATACCAATTTTTTAGTGCACACACCCACACACCATTATTTTTCCGCGCAACGCCAAATTTTTAGTGCGCACACCTGTGCAACTATTTTTTTCCATGCAACGCAAAAAAAATTAGTGCACACACTTGTGCACCATTATTTTTTTCACTCAGCACTAAATTTTTAGTGCACACAATTGCGCAACATTGTTTTTCCGTGCAACGCAAAAAACAATTGTGCACACACCCGTGCACCATTATTTTTTCGTCCAACGCAAAAAAAAATTGTGTACACACCCGTGCACCATTATTTTTCCGTGCAACGCCAAATTTTTAGTGCTAACACCCACACACCATTATGTTTCCACGCAATGCCAAATTATTAGTGCACACACCTACGCAACATTATTTTTTTCCGTGCAACGCCGAATTTTTAGTGCACACACTCGTGCACCCTTTTTTTTTTCTGTGCATCACTACTACTTAGTGCACCCAAATATTTTCAACGCTTAACTAATTTTTTCATAATTTTGTTGCAGAAATTGGGGGTTTTGTCCAATTTCACCCAATATTGTCTTGGGTTCCATGACCAATCTGTAAAATAAAAAAATTGGCCATCTACAGGCCCAAAGTTTCCCATTAGAAATTGAAATTACTTGTTTTCAATCTTCAAGTTGATTCTTCAAGTTATCAATGAGATTTCTCTCAATTGTTCTGCAATAATTTAATTGTACGAACTGCACACATGCTCCTAAAATTAATTCTCTGGAAAATTCCACTTCAGCGTTATGCTTACTTGGCCCACCCAAGATCAGAGTTGAAAAGTGGGCTCTAATACCCCATTGTAGCATCCCCAACCACCTATTGGGATATGCCACTTAAAATTTTGAATTATGATACTAATTTAAATAATAAAATATTCCGCAAATGCAAAGATTCATACAAAATAATAAAAGAACTATGCATGTAACGTACACAGGGAAAAAAACCATTAAAATAATGAATAAATATTAAGACAAAATATGAATTAACACACAATTGCCACTTATCTTTGATTAAAAAAAACACCAACCGCATGTATACCTTCCACATTCCTCCTAGGATTAGACCACATTGCTCATAACTCTCAGTAGTGGGTTACCCTCGAGATGGGACTAAAATCATCCTAGGTAAAGGATTCCTATCCCAGCTAAGGTATCTCAGACTGTAGAAAAAATCAGTCATAGGGGCCAACTCAAACTAATAGCCTACAGTCCCCAGGAAGTGTGCCCCTTCTCTGCTCAATAGTCCCTTGACTTCCCCACTTCCTTTATAGGACTTCAACAAAAGAACAAACATGAAGTCGCAGAGCCCTGTAGCGGCAGCTTGGCACATTCAGGAATCAATTCCCAACAATTCTCGCATGTGGAGAGAATGCTCACGTGCTTGACAACCAACCTCTTCAATATCCTACGGGCTTGAAAACCCACTTCTTCAATCCAAATCCCAGCTAACTAGGGTACAAATACAGTGACAATAACAAGAGGGTACAAAGGACAACTGAATGAGTGAAGGAATTATGAAGGAATGATAGGAAACTGAACTAAATCCAAACTATATGTATCCATGTTCCAAAATTGACACTTGTCATGTTGAGAACTACCTCGGGCCCACTTGTACCCATCCTTCGAACTTAGGATAAAATAATTATCCCTACTTTATAATTTAAGGAATATTAATATAATATTCCTTTGGGCTTAAGCCCACTATATTAGCCCCTTATCCTTACCTTTTAGCGCCCTTTCCCTATCTAGTGGAGTTTATCCCCCCATATTCTTTTACATGGCTGGTTTGCAACAATGATGTGTTTTCATTAATATTTGCATGTGATTACATATTACAATGATGGCTCACTGGCCATTTAACATGTGACTCTCTAGCCTAATAACCACATAGGAACTTCAGACTCAATATATATGCAGTCATAAATAACTAAACTTTGCACACTTCTAGGTCACTACCGCACACTTACCCAATTGCGTGCAACATTATGGATTGTGTGCTACTATATTGATAGTGAATCTTTGTGCACTTACTCAAGTGTGCGCAAGACCAAAACCAAGTGCCAACAACTCACAATCTTATAATAATATTTACATTTACAATTATATATGTACAATTGGGGTTCTTCCTAAGGGTATTACATGTCATCTCTTCCTCGTCGTCTTTATGAATCACTGGTTTCATTGTTCACATATGGGAAAAACAGTTATAAGGAACAAAGTAAGAAATAAAGGAAAGGGTTAAAAATGTCTATAAATCCCCCACCCTTCGAATAGAATCCCTCCTAAAGAAAGTCGAGTCCTTTAAGGAAAAAAACTAAAAACTAAAATAATAATAGGAGAATTTCTCAATGAGGAACAAAAATAGTTCCAACAATATCTTAATTCTCTTAGAGTGGAAGAGGAAAATTGTAGGTTGAAATCAAGAAGTTTTTGGTTAAAATAAGGTGAGAGGAACACAATTTTTTTTCATAGACATGCTAGAGCCTGGTTTTGAAGAAATAATATAAAAGAAATTGTTATTGATATTGGGGAGATAGTTTCCTCTTTTATGCAAATTAAGAAAGCTACCTTCAAGTATTTCAATAATTTGTACAAAGAACCACCCATATCCCATATCGAATATTTCTCTGAGTTTCTCAAACACATCCCTAAATCCATCTATCATCAAGACAACAACACACTATTAGAAGTGGTCAAAGAATCTGAAATCTTCATTGTTATTAAACAAATGGACTATGATAAAGCTCTAGGTCGTGATGTTTTTTCAACATGTTGCACTTTTAAAAACTTTGTTTGAACATAATCAAATTTGATTTGGTTTGCATTGTCAAATATATCGATAGATCAACATGCATGCGAGGTAGCACTAACTCTTCATTTCTGGTTCTTGTCCAAAAATATGTAAAATCATCCATCAAAGTTACTGATTTACGAGAATTGTGACCTAAGAATGAGAACTTTATCGCTTAAAACCCATATTTTTCCATTAAAAACATGAAAATCAACCCCCAAATCAAAAAGTGGTGCTACTAGTAGCACCATTTTTCTAACCGGGTCAAAATTACAACAATTTTCAAGCATGGACTTCAAAAATCAAATAGTTTTTGAGAAAAACCTTAAAATCAACACCTAAATAAAACAATGACGTTACCTAAAACATTTTTTTTTCTAAACGTTAAAATTATAGCTAATTGTGACCTAATTGAAATTGTGGCCTCTGTGCAAATAACAAACACAAAATTAGATCCTAAATGGTCACATGAAAATTTGTTTACTAACTTTTTTTTTTGTTTTTTAATTTACATTAAAAATAAATAAAAAAATAGAATATCTTCGCAATTTTTTTTAAACGAAGAAAAAAATACATTTAAACAAATATATTGAAAAAGTTTTAAGAAAAAAATATACATTTAACAAATATATTGAAAAACCTAAATTAAAAACAACAACAAAAAAAAAAACAACATTAAAAAGTGAAAATAAATGAAAAAATGAAAATATCCTAGAAACAATAATTTGAAATTATATATATATATATATATATATATATATATATATATATATATATATATATATATATATTCAATGAGATTTATGTGGTGAGGATTGTTTTCAGTAGTGTTCAGAAAAACCACAGTGTTGCCATTGGATTGTCTATGTTTCAGATCCATATTAGGATCCATCTTCTAGACAAGAAGCATGATTTAAAAATAAAAGTGAAGCGCTTAATATAAATACTAAAGGAGAGAAATGAAACTAAGTCAACAACTCTCCTTTTAATTTTAACCATGAGCTTTTCAAGATCACGAATTTCATCCATAATTTCCCTTCCATACAATGAAAATGATCTCACTAATGTGAGATTTCATGGTGAGGGATTTGTTTTCAAAGTTGTTCAAAAAAAAACCACGTTAATAGATGGGGATTAATGACGCTTCAGATCCATATGAGGATCCATCGTCGGGACAAGAAGCATGGATTAAAAATCAAAGAGAAACACTTAATATAAATACCAAAGGAGACAAGGAAACTAAGTCGAAAGTCTCCTTTTTACTCTTAAATCAGGAGCTTTTCATGATCACGGCCCAAAATTTCCTTATGTACGTGAAAATGATATGTTTATCAGAGATTTCAGGAGGATTGTTTTCAGCAATGTTTGAAAAAACACAATGTTATTAATAGATTGTCGTCATTTTGCATCCATATCGATCCATCTTTAGGACAAGAAGCCTGGATTAAAAATCAAACAAAAGCACTTAATATAATTACTAAAGGAGAGAAAGGAAACTAAGTCAACAACTCTCCTTTTAATTTTAACCCTGAGCTTTTCAAGATCACGAATTTCATCCAGAATTTCCCTTTCGTACAGGAAAATGATTTGTTCAATGAGATTTCTATGGTGAGGATTGTTTTCAACAATGTTCGGAAAAACCATAGTGTTATTAATGGATTGTCGACATTTCATATCCATATCACGATCTATATTTAGGAAAAGAAGTCTAGATTAAAAATCATAGAGAAGAGCTTAATATAAATACTAAAGGAGAAAGGAAACTAAGTCGAAACTCTCCTTTAATTTTAACCCCTACCTTTTCAAGATCAAGGACTCATTCAAATTTCTTCCATACGTGAAAAATGATCCTGCTCAATGAGATTTCTGTGGTGATGATTTTTTTCAGTAGTGTTCGGAAAAACCACAATGTTATTTAAAAAAAATATCCAATTTTTTTTATTAAAATATATAAACTATTTTTATTATTAAAAGAATCCTGTAAACCTGAAATATAAAATTTGATTAAAAAACTCTCCGTAGTCCCCCTGTGGGATAAGTCATTGTCCCGGGGGGCCATGGTACCATGGCCTAACCCATGGGGGGGTGGGATAATGCCCAACATCATCTAGGGATTCAACCCTAGAATCTCATTTGAGCAAAAAACGACACTCATCCAATTTAGCTAACCCATAGAGCTTCATATATATAGTTTTTTTTTATCAAATTTCTATTTCATTTTTTTTTAATATATATTTTTCGCTTGTAATTTTAATTTTTTTAAGTATTTTTCATATATATATATATATATAGTAGTATATATATATATATATATATATATATATATATATATATATATATATAATTTGGTATTTTTCAACCCTTTTAAAAGTTTCTTGTTAGCCATTACAATTTTTTTCTCATTTTCTCTTTAATATATATATATATATATATATATATATATTTGATTTTTCCTTAAGTTTCAATTAAGAATCTTTGTTTTTAAAATGAGTGATTTTTTTTAATTTTTAAAAAAACCAATTTGAAGAGTTTTTTTTTCCAATTTATTTATTTATTTAATGTAAATTTAAAATTAAAATTAAAATCTAAGAAATTCTTTAGGAGTTGATTTTGACTTGTTTATCAACAATGGTATCAGTTGTCAAGGGCACAATTTAAGTTAAGTTATAATTTCCACTCAAAAAAAACCCGAGTGTTATTGGTATTATTGATTTTTTATTTGAGAGAAAATTTTAAAGTATTTTTCTAGAATTACATCACAATGACATCAATTGTCAACGTGAAGGGTTTTAATTTTAACCATCTTAAAAAAAAATGTGCTACAATTAGTTCCACTTTTTTATTTAGGGGTAAAAATAACCACTCTTAAAAAACTAGAACTCTAGAGAGTTCTTGTTAAGTTGGTAACTGTGTTCTCCTCCTTTAGTAGATTTAGACCCATTTCTCTCTGTAGTGTATCTTACAATATCATTTCCAAAGTGTAATGATCCCAAGCCAATTTTTTGCTTGAAACCACTAACTACCACTGTGTGTTTGTTGATTATTTGTTGTGCAGGTGGCTATTGATGTTTCGACCTTAGGGTTTTTCTAGTTATTTAAATGGTGTTCATACAAGATCTATCCAACACATGAAATATTACAAGAATACTCAAGATATGGGAAACACAAGCATAGATCTGACCTTTATTATGAAAATCATGAACCAGATACAATATAGAGTAGATCTGGAATAGTCCTCAGATGGATCCAATAGATAATAGATATGAGATGCTACAAAATGCTCCCACTAATAAAAAATATGTCTGCAAAGGATGAATACAATCTGAAGACCCAAGGTGCCAACAATAACTGAACGCTCAACCCCCCCCCCCTGGGCTGTTGGTACGTCCTACTGGATGAAAGAGACCAATATTTTAGCCTAGCTAAAGGAGATGCTCAAATTGTGCCAAACTCCACCAAAATGTATATCGGGATCAAGGAAACCCCTACCGGAAGTCTAAATCTCAAATACTCAATCCTCCTCCATCAATGGCTGAAACCCTAATGCAGTTTGTGCCCCCCCTGAAGACCCGAATAGATCAACAAGTCGTTCTAAATGGACACCTCCAAAAGCTATGAAATGCTCTGGAATGGTAGATCGGGCTGTGGAAACCCTGTAGGAGAAGTTTCAGGTCCATATTCTAGGTAGAATTCCCTAGATCTGATAAATATTGAATCACTGGACGTCCTCCTTGCCTCCAGACCATCCCACTCTGTAGTTGAATATATGATGGTGATAACTCTTGAAGAAAGCCTCTAAAATGATGGTTTAGGAACTGCAAATAGAACCCAAGTGCTGAAATACCCCCAAGCTCTCCTGATTGGCTGGATTGAACTCTTCTTCAAGTGATGGTGCGCCCCTGCTCGAAATTCCTGAACAGTATGGCCCTGCTGCTTTCCTGAGTCGATAGGTTGATCTATGATGAGTGTAGAATGGTGTGGGTGGAGTATTTCATCCTCGAGACCAAGCTTGGAAAAAGGTGAGTGGGTCTTTCACCACTGAGTTGCTCACAAGGGTTTGTGACAACAAAACCCTCAAACTGTATGCTCAAGAGCAGTAAGAAGCAAATACCAAAATCTAGAATGCCCAAGAAGTCTGGCCTGGACTTCTGTTTATACATTTTCTTCTATTTTCTAGTTGAGTTAGCTTAACTCCTAGATTTAACCCTAACTCCAACTCCAACTCTTCTATTTCTTCATTGAGTTATATTTTAACTCTTTTTCACCTTTTTATCAAGTCAAATTAAGAATATAACCTTAGTTTGTTTGACCTTTCTCCTGAATGTGAGACTGTGGCCTAGTGGGGACACCTAGACCACTAAGTCTTCCAAACCTCTTCATCAAGAGGTGGGGGACATTACACAAAGTCATGGCATTGAATCAAATTCCTCCTACCCAAGATTATCTCCCCCACCCAAGGAGGTTTTGTGGAGAAATACCAAATAATTGATAATATCATCCTTATAAAAGAGGTTATGCACACAAGGGAAACCAAAAATGAAAAAAGAATGATATTAAAACTTGACATGGCCAATGCCTTTGATAGAGTAAATCATAGATTCCTTCTGGTTGTCCTGAAATTTTTTGGATTCGATCTCTCCTTTCTAAGATAGGTTGAAACTTATTTTTCCTGTCCTTGGATTACCCCTCTAGTTAATGGTTTCCCTACCGCTTGTTTCCGAGCATATCGTGGTATTTGTTAGGCGTTCCCACTCTCCACAATTCTTTACATTATTATGGAAGAACCTCTTAACAGAACCTTAGAACATGAAAGAAGAAAGAGATCCATCCCTAGTATAAAAATCATAAGAGGAACCAAGAGGCTTAACCACTCCCAATTTGGAGATGACACCCTTCTCATTAATGCTGCCTCTACCATCCTAACCTTAAGATCAAAAAAATTCTAGACTTGTTCAGAAAAGCTTCATGGGATCTCATAAAAAATGCCAAAATTCATCTTTATACTTGGAATATTTAACTTCTCTTATGATGAGAAATGGAAATCTTTTAAATACTTGGGAATACTTATAATCGTTAGAACCATACCTTCAACCCATTGGCAACCCATTCTAGAAAAAATCAAATCCAAATTTTCTCAATGGGGAGCACATTGGTTAAACCCAGATGGTAGGACCATGCTCATAAACTATGTTCTAAGTGCCTTTCCCATTTACCAATTCTCCATGTTGTTAGTCCCTGCCTCTTTTTTTCATGCTTTTGTGTGGGAGCTCCATCGTTTCCTTTTGAAAGGGAGAAAATCCAACTCTAAAAATTTTCACTTGATCAATTGGAAAACTATTATTGCTCCTAAACCTCATGGAGGCCTTGAAATTAGGGATCCTCTTTTCATGAACAAAGTCCTAAGAGAAAAAATAATTTGGAGATTGATCTCTAGGGAGAAAGAATTGTGTAAATCTATTCTAAGACAAAAATACCTCCCTAGTCCCTACATGAGATGCCTCGACAACATCACCCATTTCATGCTTGCTCTCAAATTTGGCGCCTGATTAAAGCCTCGACCCCTTCCTATCTAAAAATATCTCTTGGTCCCGAGGTAATCGAAGCACACAAAACAAATTCAAGATAGTATTATTGGACAACCCCCTATTGGGAGTATTCAACATCTTTTTCCTCTAAAACATTGGCTAGACTTGCAAAATAAAATCACTCTATTTGGCATCTCTTGTTGGGAAGAAAAATTTGTTAGATTGAAAAGGTGGAACTTGGGACACCCCTCTCCCCCCCTCATCTTCAACCCCTCTTAAATATTCTCCTCATGAACATAAAATTCTTTGTTCCTCTTGATCAAAACTTGAAATACAAAGGTCGGGGGAAAATGGGATACTCTGTCAACCAAGGTTATCAACTTGAACTTGAAAATCTCGGCTCCATCCAAAATCTAACAAGTGGGGGGGCATCCAAAACCATGATATCCTTGCTAAGATAAGTGACTTCAGCTAGACCCTTAAACACTAGAAAGTTCTCACAGGGAAAAACTTGGTGAAAAGGGGTATCGAGAGCCCTTCTAGATGTGTTATTTGTTTTAAGGATTTAGACTCTTCACCTCATCTTTTTTTCAATTTCTCTTTCACCAAGGTAGTTTGGAGAAATGTTATTAAGGAATTATCATTTCGCATGAAATGACCATCTTCAATAGACCACATGCTCTTTCGATGGCCACAAGTATATCTTCTCTCCTTCCAAGGAAATCCCCTCTTCAAAAGAATCTAGTCCACCCTTCCTTTTTTAATTTATTGGAAAAATTTGTTGGCTAAAACAGAGGAATGTTTAAAGATTTAAAATCCTCCCCGGAGTTGGTGGAAACAAAATATTTTGGCCTCCTCCTGGAGCATTTTAACTGAATATACATAATATCAAATCAAACTAATGCTCTAGACCATTAGAAAAGCAAATGGATGGAAAGGTTCCCTATAAAAACAACCACACCCAAAAATTCTCACATTGGATCAACCTCGAAGCTTCAACTCACTACAACAATTTTCACTGAATGGACAAAGGACAAAGCTCATCATTCTCTCTTCTTCGATGGTACCTCATAAGGAAACCCTCAAGGCAGTAGATGCAGGAGAGGTGATTTATTAGCCTAGAAGAAAGGTTGAAGCAATTTACTCTTGAAACATAGGAGTAGCCTCCAACAATCAGGTTGAATCTTATGCCCTCCTACAAGGATTTCTCATAACTAGATCTAGAAACCTAGAGTTCCCAATAGTGGGCGATTCTAAAAACAAAATTAGACATTTGATTCAATCTTCCCTTCCTACCAATACAAGTTTGAGATCATTTTTTCTCCGCATCCAAGTCATTATCAATTAATTCAATCAAGTCTTATCGTGGCACATGAGGAGATATCTGAAATCCCTTCCTGATGAATTAGCCAATAAAGGAGTGAGTGGAGAAATCAATTCTTTATCTATCAATGGAAGAACAATATTTAGCCTTGTTCCTTATACCCCTCTCCTTGTCCATGTCATGCGCCCTTAGCCTAAGTCTTATAAGGGCCTTGTTCTTAGCCCTCTTTCTTGTCACAATGCCATCTTTTCTTCTCCTTGTTCATGTCATGCGCCCTTAGCCTAAGTCTTATAAGGACCTTGTTCTTAGTCCTTTTTCTTGTCACAATGTCATCTTTTCTTTCTCTCAGATATGGAGGTTCCCTTCCCTTGGCCTTTTCATCTCTCTTCCCTGTGCACTTGTTCCTCCATTCTTCCTTGCTCTCGTACTTTCCTCCCGCCCCTACACGGTGATCTATGTTCTCACTTGCTTGTGTTCCCCTCGCACGTCGCTCCCCCCTCTTAATATGACCTTTTTCCCATGTGTATTTTTTTGTTGTCCCTGCTCACACGATGACTCTTTAGGTGTTGTATGCCCCCTCACTTCTATTACCTCCCTTCCTTCCCTGTCTTCATGAGCCACTTCACCTTCTTTGTACGTCACGTGCTCCATTTTTTCTCACCCATTTTTCCCCCTCTTATGTCATCTCTGGTCTTCATCCTCATTTTCACATAGATTATTTAGGAAATGGGTAATTCCACCCCTTCAAAATCTCTCGACCACCTTTGTTCTCACCCTGCAGGATGCCCCACAACAGAATGGGAAAATATAGAAAATCAACAAGGAGGAATGTATCTCCCTCCAATTCAAGATTCAATCTCCTTTAAATCCATTCGCGACCTCTTCGTAAGGTATTGGAATCTCAATCTCTTAGAAGGGTGACGAATTAGACTCAGCAAGGATTTCAGCATGGCCAACAGACATTAAGGTACCAACTCCAAAGTGCTCCAACTCCAGCAGGAACTTGATGACCTCTAGTCATTGGTGATATCATTTCAAGGAAGATTGGATACTCTCGCATCCCAAGTTATGGAAGTTTTAATGTTAAATGTTAATCAAAGATAGTCTTTCCAATTGTTGAATGATGAGGTCGATGCTCTAAGAAGTCAGCTGGAGGAAATTCGCCTCGAACCAACCTTCTAGGGATAGCAAGAAAACACAACAGCTCACACAACATCTACTAATTCTAGTCTCGCCCCCACTCCTTTTCCAAATCTCAACATCACTTTGCAACATCCAGAGGATACAAAAATGACGGATTTGGATGATCGGAACATGTTTCTTCCCTATGTTTTAGTTACTATGTGTTTTAAATTTTGGATGTGTTTAGGGTTTTTTTTTAAGAATCTGTACTAGAAGATTTTTGACCTAGAACAATTGTATATATCATGGATATAATTGTAATACTCAAGCTCAACACACTATGGGTTGAGGTATTGAATTTCTCCCACTCAGAGCAATTGTATATATCATGGATATAATTGTAATACTCAAGCTCAACACACTATGGGTTGAGGTATTGAATTTCTCCCACTCAGAGAATTTTTTCTTCTCTATGTAAATGGTTTCTTATATATTATGGAATATTTATATTTTTTTTCTCATTGTTGAAACTTGTTATGTTTTGGTAATTTTTTATTGTTTAAATTTAATCACTTAAATGTCTAGATCTCATGTTTTCTTCCAATTTTGAATAAATCTAGACAAAAAATAATCATTGAAAAAAACTAAAATATAGAACATTTAGACAACTGCATTTCTATCATTGAAATACTTATATCTTAAATATCTGTCATGTATATAGTATATTAATATAATGAATATAGTGGATATTATATATGGTGAATAATTTTTTTTATGTACCATATTATGAAATATTTATATTTTTTTATTAACATTTGTTTAAATTTAATCCCAAGTTTTGGACAAATCTAAATAAAAAAAAATCATTAAAAAGAACCAAAATATAAAACATTTGGACAACTTTATTTATATCATTGAAATACTTATATCTTAAAAATCCTTCCTCTATATTATATATTAATATAATGAATATATTGGATATTATATATGGTGCGTAATTTTTTTAATATACAATTTTTAAATATACAAATCAATTATCTTAAATTAGATGGTTGTTTTTAAATTGTTTTTTTTGTGAACTTTGGTTGAAAGTCACATATTACTATTTATTTATTCTTTGTTTACCCGTAACGAAAGTCACTTATACCTATTTATTTATTAACGAAAGTCACTTATGGCTATTTATTTATTGTTTACACGTAACTGTGATATAGAACAGAAGGAAGGTCATCGTGGAGATTTTATCTACACCAATGCATTCCAAACTTCCCAAAAACAAAGTGGAGAAGGTAGGTATAAACGGGGGATCAAAGTCCATCGTGACCTCTACCTATTTGAATCTAGGGTTTATGGGAATTCCGAGTCCACTCCCTCTCTTAAAAATCTATGAGCGATTCAGAGCAATTAGGGTGTTGATGTGATGAAAATACAATAAAAGGAAAACGTAAACTATCGATTGAACTAGGTGCCCTATCTGGGCCGACCTGATTGAACGAAGGGATGTAGAAAAAAGCTTTGGATCTGCGTCACTTTGATAGCAATGCATTCCAAACTTTCCAAAAACAAATGAAGCAGTCTTAGTTGAAGTGGAGAAAGTAGGTATAAATGGGGGATCAAATTCCATCGTGACCACTACCTATGGGAATCTAGGGTTTTACACCCGAGCCCACTCCATCTCTTAAAAGTCTATGAGCGATTCAGAGCAATTAGGGTGTTGATGTGATGCTCAAAACCATAAAAGGAAAACGTAAACTATCGAGTGAACTAGGTGCCCTATATGGGCCGACCTAGCTGAAGGAAGGGATGCAGAAAAAAGCTTTGGAAAAAAGCTGTGATAGCCTTTAACCTGATGTAACTCAATAAGAATTAGAAAAAAACATGGACTAAAACGTTACATTTGATTTAGCTACACAAGAAGCATTTGTTTTGGTGGTGATTATATTGGTTTTCTACTTTTGGGACTAGTTGCTGTGTAGCTTTAACTAGTATTTTATTTTTAACTTGTTGCTGAAAGGCGTACACCTATTGATAATGGGCAGATTTAATAGGGGTTTAGTGCTTAATAAGTTTTCTATGGACAGGATTAAATATGGCTGGAATATTCTTAGTAGTCACACAAAATAAATGGCTGTGATTTCAATCATTAACTTCCTAGCTATTATAAAGACATCAGTTTATGTGTTTACTTTTTTACATTTACCTAATCATATTTAAAAATTACTTTAATAGCTAACTGATTGCCACTTAAGTGATTAAAAATTAAAATATTAACACCAGATAAATGAAGCCCAACAGTTTATTTGTTAATAGATAATAAAATTTAATATATTGTTTGAAAGATTCATTTCATTTCTCAGCCTTTCGGCGTTCACCACCAACTATTTTGCTGCTGTGCTAGTTTTAATACAGAGTGTCACTGGTATTTGGCTTTATTCAAAGGATCAGAGTAGATGGCTTCAAGTCAACATGAGAGCAGGTGTCATTGGTATTTGGTTTTATTCAAAGGATAACATTAGTTGGTATTTGATTTTATTTAAAGAATTTGAATAGAATAGTTAGGAATCTTAGAATAATAGATGTGATTGATATTTGATTTTATTCAAAGAATTAGATTTTATAAAATAGATGTAATTGATATTTGATTTTATTTAAAGAAATAAAATAGCAATCAGATTCTATAAAATAGAGTAATTAGATTTTATAAAATAGAGATAATAATAATAATAATTTATTTTTAAACTTACAACCAAATCACAACTAATTTAATCAAATTAGTGTATGAAACCCCTATTTTATAAAACACAAATAAATATATATATATCCAAAAGCGTATAACTTTTTCTGCCATGTAAACGTGTCTACCTGTTTGCCATACATTTCGACGCTGCGTATACGCAAGCTGCTATAATTACCCGGGTCTTCGGGACTCTGGGAGGAGGCAACACCGTCTAGAATTTTAGAAAGGTTACATTCCAGTGGCGTGTTCTCGTCACACTTTGGTAGCTGGGGATTGTTTATTAGATAATTTCTGGCCAATATCTGCTCTTTCTCTCTCTTTTGTATATCTGTTATAATTGTTAGAAAAATGGCGAAAGCAGTTGTAGAAGTGAAGACTGTGAAATCCCTAGCCGATCTGGGGATTAAGGATTTACCTATTAATTACGTGAAGGACGAGGATGAACGACCAACTGTGGCATACAACGATTTCAGCAAAGAGGTGCCTGTCATTTCACTTGCGAATGCAGGAAACGGAGGATCAGAACATACACAACTAATAAGAGAACTCAGAGCGGCCTGTAAACAGTGGGGAATGTTCCAGATCAAAGATCATGGGATTCCTACAGAACTGAACTCTCAGTTGATGTGTTGTGCCGAGGAGTTATTTTCGCTTTCAGTGAAAGAGAAGATGCAGTACGCCATAAAGGAAGGGAAGTTCGTGGGATATGGAAATGGAAGTTTTATCAACGATGACCCTTTGATGGACTGGAGAGAACTATACGTCACCATATGCTGTCCAGATCGGGGCATCCAAAGCTGGCCTCCAAAGCCAGTTCAGTTCAGGTAACCATACATTTCTTTGGATTATATATTTCATGTTGTCGATGTTCTAACCGTATGATTATATATTTCTCGATACTTGAACTGCTATTGTTTCACAGGGAACTTTTAGCCAAGTACAGTGATGAGATGTTGAAGTTGGTGAAAACGATGCTTGCGCTCATCTCATAATCGCTAGGAGTTGAAGCTGATGCAATCGAGAAAGCATGTGGGGAGGGCGAACAAAAGGTTCTCTTAAATTACAGATAAAATATGCGAAACAAACACATGGTGAGGCTATGCTCACTTTTCTATTATTCAATAAAGACCGAATACATCTTTATATAGGAAAAGATTCTACCAAGTCTGTTACATGCAAACCAAACCAAAAACAACTAGACTCTCAACTATGAATTGACTCTTAACAGTCGACAACTGACTCTCACAACTCAAGCTTACAACTAGCGCTTACTCAATTATTTCCAAGTCTCCCCCTTAATGGAGAATGGATTGACTTCTACACCTAACATCTCCCTAAACAACTCAAACTTAATCTTTCCAAGAGGCTCAGTGAAAATATCAGCAGCATTTTCACAAGTATTACAATACACAAGAGTTATTTCATTTGACTCCAACTTTTCTCTAACAAAATGATATTGAGCTTCAACATGTTTTGTCCTTGCATGAAAAATCGGATTCTTTTCAATATTGATTGAACTTTGATTATCACATCTAATCATCGTAGGTTTCTTTCGTTCTTCTCCAACATCTTGAAGAAGTCTTCTTAACCAAACAACTTCACAAGTTGCTGCACACAAGGATTTATATTTTGCTTCAGTAGAAGACAAAGATACAGTAGGTTTCTTTTTATTGCTCCATGAAACAACCCTAGATCCAATGCTAAACGCATATCCAATGGTTGATCTTCGATCATCCAGATTGCCATCCCAATCAGAATCTGAATAACCTGACAACTCAACATCAGATGCATCAGCATATTTAATACCATAATCAAGTGTACCTTTTAGATACCTGAGTACTGCCTTTGTTGCATTCCAATGGTTTTCATGAGGTTCCGCCATGAACTAACTTAACACACTCACAAGAGATAATTTAGTCTACTCACCATCTGTCTATACACAGTGCCATTCACCTCCTTCGAACCATTATCACAAGAAAGTTTCACATTCTGTTGCATGGGAGCAGTAGAATACTTACACTGATCCATTTTAAATCTCTTAAGTATTTCTCTGATATACTTACTCTGAACAACAAAAGTTTGCCCTGCATTTCTCCAAACTTCAAGACCCCTTGATTTCATCAATTAACTTCTCTGCATTTCCTATAATTATTAAATCATCAACATATAATAAAATCAATACTATATACCCCTGTTCATCAAATTTGGTATACAGATTTGGATCACTTTTGCACCTCATAAAACCCTATTGAAGAAAGAAAGAGTCTATCTTTTCATACCATAACCTAGGTGCCTATTTTAGTCCATACAATGATTTCTTTAACTTACACACTAAGTGTTATTGCCCCTTTTCAACAAACCCTTCAGGTTGAGTAAGGTAAACCTCTTCCTTTAACTCACCATTCAAAAATGTAGATTTAACATCTAACTAATGCAACTTCCAATGGTACTTTGTAGCTAAAGCAATTAAAATTCTGATAGTATTCAATTTAGCTACTGGTGCAAATATTTCAGCATAATCAATACCTTTTGTTTGTGAATACCCCTTTGCCACCAGTCTAGACTTATACTTATCTATACTACCATTTGATTTAAACTTGGGTTTGTATATCCATTTGCATCCAATGGGCTTCTTATGTTTAGGCAATTCAGTCAATTCCCAAGTATTGTTTTTCATTATAGATTCATATTCTTCCTCCATTGCATTTCGTCATTCATCATGTTCATTACCTTCATCAAAACTCATGGGTTCTATGACATTTGAAATGCTACTCATTAGGGCATAGTCTTTATACCTCTCAAGAAGCCCAATCTATCTTGGAGATCTTCTCAACTAATTATCTTCCTCCCCACTTTGTGAAGATCTGTCTTCACCTCTAGGTGAACTGTGACTGCTTGAATTGTCCATATCACTGAGTCCTTGTTGTTGTTGTTGTTGTCGCTGCGGGGATGGCTACTGCTGTGTGGGCTACTGTTGCTCTTCTTTAACTCCTTCATCAATAAGTCTCTGTCATTACTCATGATTGTTTTCGTCATGATTTCCTGCTTCCTGCTCATGGAAAAGTACATCTCTACTTGCAAATACTTTGTGAGTAGCAAGATCAAAGAGTTTGTATGCTTTAAATTCAGAACATTACAAAATGAAAATACATTTAATGGCTTTAGCATCCAATTTCCTCCTATTCTCCTTGGAATATGAGCAAAAGCCTTACACCCAAATACTTTCAAATTATCAACTGCAGGTTTGGAACCATTCAAGGCTTCGAAAGGAGTAACATTATCAAGACACCTTGTCGGACTTGTATTCTTTAAATAAACTGCAGTATTTATGGCTTCAGCCCAAAATGCATTTAAGAGATTCTTACCTTTCGTCATACTACGTGCACACTCTACCAGAGTTCTTTTTTTCCTTTCAGCGACTTCGTTTTGTTGTGGAGTGTGAGGTACTGTAAACTGTTGTAATATTCCATTATTTTTGCAATATTTGTTGAAGTTCCTTGATTTATACTCTCCCCCTTGATCTGAATGGAGGATTTTGATGGATTTTCATGTCTTCTTTTCCACCATGGTTCTGAATTCCTTAAAGTACTTGAAAACATCATTTTTTCGTCTAAGAAAGTAAACCCATGTGTATCTCGTGCAATCATCAATAATTTACAGAAAGTAAAATGCACCTCCTAAAGACCTAGTCTGCATAGGCCCACAAACATCAGTATGCAAAAGATCTAACAAATCTATCTTTTTCTTATAAGGATTAGAGGGGAATTCATCTCTGTGCATCTTTCCTAATGCACATCCATCACAAGAAACATTCTCATTCTTTAACATGGGAAGTCCTTCAACCATATTCATTTTCTGTAACAACAATAAATCAGGATGATTGATGTGTCCATACCTTTGATGCCAAAGAATATTTGTTGGCATAGTGGCAGAAGTCAGTGCATGATGTGCTTTGGTGGTAACATCAAGTTTGTATAGACCTCTTGCTCCGACCCTCATTGAAACAGTTTGGAAGTGGCCCAACAGATCCTTCACTATGCAATAATTCTTGAAGAATTCAACCTTCAAGTTCTGATCTGTAATGGTGGACAAAGAGATCAATTTTTTCTTTATTCCTGGCACATACACTACATTGCGAATGTGATGAACAATACCATTCGGCAATGTCACAGGAATGTCTCCATATTCCTTGATCTGATGAGCGCAGTCATCTCCAAGATATATGCTGGCACCATTCTGTGTTTCTTTAAAATTAGCATACCGATTTTTATTACAAGTCATATGTATTGATGCTCTGGAATCCACAAACCAGGCATTAGAATCATCCGTTTCAGCAAATAAAGCAGCGTTAGACACAAATAGCCTAAGATCCAGTGAGTCAAAATTCGGAGGTTCATCAATATCGTCACTAGCAATAAATAATCTGAGATCTTGATTTGAATATTTTTCTGCATAATGACCTGAATGTGTTCTAGGTTTATTCCTAGCCTCATCACTTTTCTTCTTATGACAGTCTTTAACAATATGTCCAGGCCGACCACAATAAAAACAACTCTTTGACTCATTCCTATCAGATTGCATACCTGGATTTGGAGGTTGTATTCTCTGCAATGAACTTCCTCTCTACCATGAACCACCTCTTTGCCATGAACTGCCTCCTCTGCCTCTTATTCCTGATCTCCCTCTCGCAAATCTATTATTTGACCACCGTGTCAAATCTTTACTTGGAGGCTTCAGATTCCCGCGCCTCTCTTCCTCTTGCAGCAAAATACCCGTTAGTTCTTCAAACATAGAAGGTTTATCCCTTGATGCGAGACCTGTTATGAACATATGATAATCTTCTAGCATACCATTTAAGGTAATAGTGACCAGATCAATGTTGGAAATAGTTTACCCTATATTTACTAGCTTGTCTTTCACCTCTTTAATACGACCCAAAAATGAACTAACAGATTCATTTCCATCCATCATAATGCCTAGCAATTTAGTTTTCAGGAACAAAATGCGATTTGTGTTGCTAGTTTCATACAATGCTTTAAGCGTTGTCCATGTTGCAGTAGAAGTTGTAGCTTCTCTAATATTTGGAACTATGTTATCTTTAACAGACATGTGCAACAATACCATTTCCTTGTTTTCGCGCTTCTCCCAATCTTGGATTTGTTCTGCTGTCGCACATGTAGCTGCATCAGGTTTCAGTTCAGTTCCGTTCGCAATGTTCCAAACACCATAGCCTTCCATGAGTGTCTGCATTTTGAATTTCCAATGAATGAAATTCGATCCATCTAACTTGTTGGTTTCGTTGATGTAGGTCTCTCCCAACGGATTCACCATCGCTACAATTTAGTCTTTGTAAGTGGATATGCAACTTTATGTTGCTCTGCCTTCGGATACCACCAATCCGTCTCAATCTCGACTCTCAACTTTCACACACAAAATCTCACAAATCATATTCTATTGAATAAACTTTAATATCCACTTATACTTCAAAATTATCCACTTTAAATAAAAATTCACTTTTAATAAACTCCAAAATAAAACCCCCTTTGAATAAAAATCCACTTCACAATTTCTTAAATCTCTTACCCACTTTCACCTCACGCTTTGATAACAAATATCCATTTAATAAAAACACGTATCCACTTAATAAAAAATGTGAGTGAGCTTCAAACTCCACTTTCAAAGCCCACGCATGCAAACTTGAGCATGTAGCAAAGTATTCCAGGTTCACACCAAATCTTACCGTAGACTTGGGCGCGGATTCCAGTAGCCACGCCAAATCTTGCAAGCGCGTCTCTCTCTCGTCCACTCACGCAACAGTAAACTCAAGCGCTTCCATCAAGCTCACATGACCTCACTCAAGAACCCATGCCTACACCAAAGAAATCAATGAACTCACGTAGCCCTCACAGATCAAGAACTCACGTGAGGCTATGCTCACTTCTCTATTATTCAATGAAGACGGATTACATCCTTATATAGGAAAAGACTCTACCGAGTCAAACCAAAGACAACTAGACTCTCAACTATGAACTAACTCTTAACACGCCTATAACTAACTCTCACAAGTGAAACTTATAATTGGTGCTTACAACTGACGCTTACAAGTGACTCTTACTCCATTATTTCCAAGTATTACTACCCAACTTCGGTAACGTGGGTTACAGTGAAACCCATTGATGAAGTTTTCCTTGTAAATATTGGTGACCAAATGCATGTCAGTATTTATATTTATTTGTTTATGTGTGTAACGTTTTAACTATGTATCGGATCTCTCGGAATAAAAAAAAAAATGAAACACAATATAAACATAAAATGGATCTTTATGAATTTTGTTGTTATTATTTTAACTGTTATATTAGATTATTTAGATTACACACTAACCATGTAAGGAGGAAAACATGTATGGAAATAAAGAGGTTAAATTGGAATTAGGTTTTGGTTTTTGTTTATATCAACGTCACATAATTTTTAAAAGAAAAATTAGTTTTTTTTTCTTATTTCTTAATCATAAAATAAAAATATTAAGTTTTTAAACATAAAAAATTTAAGATATTTTTTCTTTTTAATTTAATAATAATAAGATAAGAATCTTAAATTTCTTTGAGATATGAAGGAGGTTAAATTGTGTTTTTATTATCTCGATTTTATTTTTTTTAATTTAATAATGATAAGATATAAATATTAAGTTTCTTTGAGATATGGAGGAGTGGTATAAAACGAATGGGCTTGAAGATATTAGTAATTAATCCATTATATTGTTATCGTGCAATCTTTGAAAGTGAATAAGCTTTCCATCTAACAGATTCTATGTGATTATGATTATTGAGTTGACAATTGGTTTTTGGTATTTGGATTTTGTATGGAATAAGGAAGGATGGTTTAAAAAATTATTAAAATATTTTAGTAATAATAAGAAAGGAATTTTATTTCTTCTAAACATTAAAAATAAATTTAATTTTAAAATAAAATATTAAATTATTTTTAATTAATTAAAAATTAATATTATTAAAAATTTACAAATTAATAACTCAAAATCCAAAAACATAAATATAAATTATTTAAAATGAATTGATTTTCTTAATATATTTACCCATATTATGAGTGAAATTACTATTAAATAAACTATACTAGATGAGTAACTAAAGGTGTTTCCCAGCTTAACAGCTAAAAAAGCACACGAAATAACAATACAACTATATATAAATTCAAACTATGGTAATTGATAAATTGTTTATATTGATTATGCAGGCTTTGAGTAACGGTATTTTCAAAAGCGCAGATCACCAGGCTGTTGTAAATTCGAGTGTTCGAAGACAATCCATAGTGACTTTCTACAACCCCCATC
>SNQJ01S0003315.1:151977-162591 GCA_010110895.2 Picea sitchensis
TTTTTCACTTTTTTGTTTGTTTGTTTGTTTGTTTGAAATTTGGGTTTTCAATGTATTTATTTACATGTATTTTTTTATTCGTTTAAAAAAAATTGTGGAGATGTTGTCCTTTCTTTTTATTTTCTAATGTAAATTTAAAAACAAAAAAAAAGTTAGTAAATAAATTTTCAAGTTGCCATTTAGGATCTAATTTTGTATTTTTTATTTGCATATGGATTTGTTGTCTAGGCCACAATTTCAATTAGTTCGTAATTAGCTATAATTTTAACATTTAGAAAAAAATGTTTTGTTTTAGGTAACATCACTTTTTTATTTAGGCGTTGATTTTAAGGTTTTTCTGAGCAACTATTTGATTTTTTAAGGCCATGCTTGAAAAATGTTGTGATTGTGACCTGGTTAGAAAAATGATGCTACTAGTAACACCACTTTTTGATTTGGGGGTTGATTTTCAGGTTTTTTTATGGAAAAATATGGGTGTTAAGGGCTAGAGTTCTCGTTTTGAGGTCACAATTTGTGTTAAATCGATAACTTTGTTGGAGGAGTTTACATATTTTTGGACAAGAGATAGGAAGTTGGTGCTACCTCCCATGCTTGTTGAGCTATCGACATATCTGACAATGCAAACCAAATCAAATTTGATTATGTTCCAACAAATTTTGTAAAAGTGCACGCTAAAAAATCATGAGGACCTAGAGCTTTATCAAATTCCATTTGTTGAATAACAATGAAGATTTTAGATTCTTTGACAACTTCTAACAATGTGTTGTTGCCTTATGATGTATGGCTTGAGGGATGTGTTTGAGAAGCTCATGGAAATACTTGAAGGTGGCTTCCTTAATTTGCACATAGGGGGAAACTATCTCCCCATTCTCAGTAACAATTTATTTTATATTATTTCTCCAAAACCACGCTCTAGCATGTCTATGAAAAACAATTGTGTTCTTCTCACCTTCTTTTAACCCAAAACTTCTTGACTTCAACCTACAATTTTCCTATTTCACTTTAAGAGAATTAAGATATTGTTGGAAGGTTTTTGTTCCTCATGGAGGAGTTCTCTTGTTATTATTTTATTTTTCAGTTTTTTCCTGAAAGGACTTGAATTCCTTTAGGATGGATTCTATTCGAAGGGTGGGGGATTTATAGACATTTTTAACCCATTCCTTTATTTCCTACTTTGTTCCTTTTAACTTTTGTTCCCATATGTGAAAAAGGGAACCAGTGGTTCAGAAAGACCACGAGGAAGAGATGACATGTAATACCCCTAAGACAAACCCCAATTGTACATATATAATTGTAAATGTAAATATGTTTATACGATGGTCAGTTGTTGGCACTTGGTTTTGGTGTTGCACGGACTTGGATAAGTGCACAAAGATTCATTATCAAGATAGGGGTGCACAATTCATAATGTTGCACACACTTCGGTAAGTGCGAGATAGTGACCTGAAAGTGCACAGAGTTGTTAGATATGACTGCATATGTATTGAGGCCAAAGTGCCTATGTCGTTATTAGGCTAGAGATCGAGATGTTAAATTCTCAGTGAGCCATTAATGTCATATGTAATCACATGCAAATATTATTTAAAACACATCGTTGTTGCAGACCAACCATGTAAAAGAGTATGGGGGGATAAACTCCACTAGATAGGGAAAGGGGGATAAAAGTTAAGAATAAGGGGCTAAGGTAGGGGGATTAAGCCTAAAGGAATATTATATTAATATTCCTTAAAGTATGAAGTATGGATAATTATTTTATCCTATGTTCTAAGGATGGGGACAAGTGGGCCCAGCGTAGTTCTCAACATAACAAGTGTCAATTTGGGAACATGGATACATATAATTTGGACTTAGTTCATTTTCCTACTACTATCACCATATATGAACACTGGTTAGCTAGGATTTGCACTAAAGAAGTGGGTTTTCAGGCCCATAGAATATTTAAGAGGCGTTTTGTCAGGCCGATGAGAATTCTCTCCATGTGGGAGAATTGTTGGGAATTGATTCCAGAAGATATCAAACTGCTACTACAGGGCTCAGAGACTTCTTGTTTGACCTGTTTGTTAAGACCTGAAAAGGAAGTGTGGAAGTCGAGGGATTGTTGAGTAGAGAAGGGGCACACTTCCTGGGGTGCGACAAGCATGTGGGTAATGAGGGATTGTAGGCTGTTAGTTTGAGTTTTCCCCTATGACTGAGTTTTTATGTTGTCTTATATACCTTATTTGGGCTAGGAATCGTTTACCTAGGTGGAGTTTAGTCTCAACTCAGGGGTGACCCACTATCGAGAGTTATGAGCAGTGCAGTATAAGGTTGGGAGGAATGTGGAAGGTCTACACATAGTTGGTGTTCTTTTAAATCAAATATAAGTGTCAATTATGTGTTAATTCATATGTTGCATTAATATTTATGCATTTGTTTTCATAGGTTTTTTCCCTGTGTATGTTACATGTGTAGTTATGTTATTATTCTATATGAATATCTGCATTTGCATAATATTTTTATGATTTAAATTAGTATCAGATCACAAAATTTTAAATGGCATAACCTAGTAGGTGGTTGGGGATGCTACAATGTGGTATCATAGCCTAGTTTTCAACAGTGATATTGTGTCGGCCAAGTTAGCATAATGTTGATGTGTAATTTTGTAGAGAATTAATTATATGAGTATGTGTGCAGTTCGTACAATTAAATTATTGCAGAAAAATTGAGAGAAATCTCATGGGTAATGTTAAGGATCGAGTTGAAGATTGAAAAAAAGTAATTTCAATTTCGAATGGGAACATTTGGACCTGTAGATGGCCTAATTTTTTATTTTACAGAGTGGTCATGGTTCCCAATACAAAATTGGGTGAAACTCGACAAAAACCCAATTTTTGCAACAAAATTATGGAAAAATCAGTTAAGCATTGAAAATATTTATGTCCACTAAGTAGTAGTGATGCACCAAAAAACAAGGGTGCACGGGTGTGTGCACTAAAAATTTGGCGTTGCACAGAAAATACTAATGTTGTGTAGGTGTGCATGCTAACAAGTTGGCATTGCATGGAAAAATAATGGTGCATGGGTGTGTGCACTAAAAATTTGGAGTTGCACAGAAAAATAATGGTGCATGAGTGTCTACACAAAAATAATTGGCATTGCACGAAAAAATAATGTTGCACAGGCGTGCACACTAAAAATTTCGCGTTGCGTGAAAAAATAATAGTGGATGGGTGTGTGCACTAAAAATTTGACGTGGTGAAAGTCTGTGCACTAAAAATTTGGTATTGTGCAGAAAAATAATTGTACACATGTGTGTGCACTAAACATTTGGCATTGCGTGGAAAAGTAATGTTGCGCAGGTGTGCGCACTAAAAATTTAGTATTGCATGGAAAATAAGGGTGCATGAGATATGCACACTAAATTACAGCACTGCACGGTGTAGAATTAGTGGCATGCGCATAATATGGGTGTGCGTGGAAGTGCACTAAAATTTTGCATTGCGTGGTGCAGAGCTTGTGGTGCACACATAAGAATTTTGTGCACAAGGCATGCACATGGAGTGTTGGCAGAGCACAGTGAAAATTTGTAGGTGGGCACGGAATGTTGGTATAAAGTACATACATGTTGAATATTCATGCCACAAGGAAGTATAATTGGTGGTGCGCAAGGAATATTGGTGTGTGGTGTGAGTGCATAGAACCTTGACATTATGTAGTGCAGAGAGTACAATGCACACACAATCTTGGTGCAGGACACAAATGTTTTGTGAAGTAGCTATTGGCACGTCACACAAAAATTTGCTACCCTCATTCTTTCTCTTCTTTGCTGATCCACCTGAGTTTAAACCTGATTTAATAAATTATATCTAAATTGGTATTGGGATCACTCTTTTTTTAGTTTGGAGTGNTTTCAGTGCTAACATTTTTGGGGTCGTTTCCAAGGACAAAGTTGAATATCTTCTGTGGGAGAATAATATTGATTAGATCTAGCTTTGGATGGTGAACTAAAGCTGGAAATATTCAAACTGCATCATTCTCCTGGCGACTCCACTCCATGAAGAAAGGATTTGCTGGCGACTTCATTGATTCAGGATGAAAAAGGCCATGGACGATATCTTGGCACGAAGGTTTTCACATCTCAATTTTGCAGTTGTCCCTAGTTTTCCAAATCTAGTGCCTCCACTGTTAGAATGGATGGATTACCTTCTTACTTTCAAATAAGACAAGGGGGACAATCCTTCTCAACATCTCACTACATTTCATCAATGCATGGATCAACTAGACATATATCATGAGGATGTGTTGATGAAAATGTTCATGTACTCTTTATAGGGTGATAAATGAGAATGGTACTTTTCCCTTCCTCGTTCCAACATATTTTCCAAGAGAAATTTTCATGGTGCATTCAATTAGCATTGTAAAAGGCATTTTTATAAAGAACTTGTTTTTGAACACTATTGTGAGGAATTTCATTCAGATATTCAACATATAAATTTCTCTAGTAGTGAGGATGGAAGAGATTATAATAATGAATATGTGGATAAGAAATCATTCACACATGCAACTCTTTCTACTTTTGCTTCCCAAGAAGAAGGTTTTCGCGATATAGTTAGTCATAGTATTGATGATTACATGGTTGCAGATGCATTAGATTTTTCCCCTGATGAACCTGTCATTTCAAATATAGAGGAAGGATACCAAATAAATTATGAAGAAAAATTTGATTCAGAATTAACTATAGAGATTCATAATAGCGATCAAATCTCATATTCATTCTCGAATAGTCATGGTTCTGATAAGGAGAAAATTTTTATATCGATGCATGACAAAAGCATCAACAATAAGCCTACTTATTAGAGTCATGCATCAAATTCAGTGGAAGGAAGTAAAGAGGGTCATGATGGACTAATGTCGGTTGTAGCAAATAAGAATGAAGAGAGTGTACAAAATCAACCATTATTTCTCTTTTTCCTAGCAAATGTGGATGAACAATCTTTAGAAATTAGTGAAGTTGTTATTGATATTCCTCAATCAGTAATAGAGTATTTCTTTCTTGAATGGAAAGAATCTAGTTACTTTTTCCAATATCTAGTGGTTATTTACATGGACTTGAAATGGAGTAGAAAGCCTTCTGTCTTTTAGGAGTTTTAAAAATGATATTCAAGCATGTTTGCTCCTATATTTTTCCATTCTTAACATTTCATTTGTTCTTAAATATGGATGTCTTATTTAGTTAGTTAATCGATTCCTTGCATGGATGAGATGGAAATTTGTATACACTTAATCACAACAATTTATTGGTTAGTAGTAGAAATGTACATAAATAAGCTCGGTGCACGAGTGTTTGTTTTTTTTTCGAGTCAGTCAAGGATAAATCCTTTCAAATATGAATTTATTGAGAAATCATGGTATGCAAGATTGAAGAAAATATATCTAGATCTTGTATTACAAACAAAAAATGGCCTATATAGACATAGATATTTGTGTTTATGCCTATAGTTGTGATCAAGTTCTATGATAATTTTTCCAAGTCATATGAGAAAAAATCCTATAGTCCAAAACATATATGAAACCATGACAAGACTTGTTTACAACTTGGAAGGAATTGTGGCATGCAAATAATTTCCAAGAGACAGAGGAGGAATGTGCCAAAAGTGATGCCTAAGAGTAGGGAGAAAATACATATATATTTTTTGTACATGCAGTTGGTTTATCAATCCTTGGGTTCTACTTGTTCAAGGGAAAGGGTCATATTGAGAACTATACCAAACATTGTGAGCTAGGAACATGCATGGTTGCACATCCCAATACATGGATGACAAAATTGTTTATAATCTCGATTTATCATTTGTCTACATATGTACATAGATATTTGTTGATTTTTGATGGTCGCATAAGCCACAACTTTACAAACCATGAAGGAGGAAAAAAAAATGGGCATAGACTTGTTGATTTTGTCTACACGCGCTACTCATAGGTTCCAACCCCGAGATGTGAGTTTGTTTGGGCCTTTTAAGAATTGATTTAGGTCTGATATAGAACCATGGATGGAAAATAATGCATTGATAGAGGTAAAAAGGTTTGAATTAGTAGATCTTTTTAAATTAATCTTAGACCGTCCAATATCGATGTTGGATTTAGGTGAACTAGAATCTAGCCCTTAAATCATGACATGTGTTGGCACAGGGGCAGACCCATAGTTCAACGCTGCAAGAGCACACCAACAAAACCCTAACTACCAACCCTTTCGACAACACCTGCGAAGAAAATGAAGTCTCACCCGAGGTAGAGGCAGGGGTGGTTGCAGAACTCAAGTGTTTAAAAGCTAAGTTGGGGCACAGATCTGTGATTATATCACTTACATAGCACTTAGCATCAATCATTCATCAATATTCAGTCCTTATTATACTTCACAAATAGCACAGAGCATCGCAGCATTCATTTAGATCTAAAGGATCTAAGTACTTAACAACAATAAAACGGATCAGATCCAGTAGGCCAACACTAGGCATATACATGTCAGATCTACATTCACATACATCTAAGAAGCACAAAGCATAAATAGATCTATCTAAATATATCAAAGCAATTAGCAAATAATCATATTAATGCATCAGAACAAGGCACAAAGCGGGCAACACAGTATTTACGTGGTTCACCCCTACCCTAGGGCTACACCCACCAACTCTTCTTCTCTATTATCACCGACCAAGCGGTTACAAGCACAGAGCCACCAAACCCTACTGTGCATAGGACATAAGATCTCCGCAACTCACTAGATCCTTATTCCTTGAATTATATCACAAAAAGTCTTCTACAACTTCTTACAATAACTTGCACTCAGCTTATGCAAGTCTCATATAGGCACTAAGCTCTTACAGACCTTACTTGCACTAGCATACATCACATAGACATACTATTCGACTCTATTACTACTTTCTTATATTTTCCTATCTTATATTTATACATACAAAATGGGACTAAGCATGGGTAGACCCATGGGACGACATCCCTTTCCCATTACATATTCTCAAAAACCCAAAAAGGTACCCAAAAGTGGGTCGAAATTCTGCAATCTTCGCTTCGTCTAGCACTCCATCTTCGACAGGCTGTCGAAGTCCCAAAAACGGTCAAATATGACCAAGTGTTCCCAAAACCTCATCAAGGGCCAACAACATGCTATTATCAATGATATCACTTGGAACTAATATTTTTATATACACAGTGACAAATGTGAAAATTTATGATGAACATGTTGAGCATCTCTAAAGAACACTTGCATGATGATTATGAACATGCCATTGCTACTCAATTAGATTATGAAGCATATCAAGAGAATATGTATTTAGTTGCATCACATGAAACACATACAAATTCTACATAACATATCCAAATGACATTATTGACTTGAATATGATTGATGGTTTTCAAGTAGTGGGAAGCATCAATGAGAAATTGATGTTTCCAAGACAAGTAACCCAGACTGAGTGGTTAGTGGAAGCCATGATCACTATGAATGTAAATATTGTTACTAGTGTTAATGAAGAAAGTCTTAACATGCCTTCATTTCCAACAAATTTGAATAGAAATGAACTTATCTCTTTTTTTTAGGATTTTGGAGGTGTAGAAGAATAGAATGGAGGTGATAAAGAACTAAATGGAGAAGCTAGTGAAGACAAATAAGAACTTCCAAATGATCTTCATAATTATCCAAATACGAGACCATTGCTTGGACAATTCTTAACACTACTAGTGGAGAGAGTCATAGAGAAAGAAAAATAGGATTTAACTAGTTTCTTTGATGAAGTAGGATTTTTGAGTTACTAACTTCACAGGATTGCATTAAACACTCTTGGTTGAGGTATAGCAAAAGAAAAAAAAGATGATGTAATTGAATAAAAATAAGAAGGATCTTGCAAATGAGAAGAGGGAAGATGTGATTATTGCATGAAAACAATGAAAGTGTGAAAGAGAAGAAAACAAACACCATAAACAATTGGCAAGGCATGAAAAATAAAAATCGAAGGTGTTGTGAAATATTCAAAAGGAACAACACACGGGGGAGGAACTTGATAGGACTACAGATGTGCTTGAATAGACTAGAATGTTAATCAATTCATTAGATCAAGTTGTAGAGAATAGGACATTATTCCAAAACCTGATAAACACTCAAATCCGTGAATGTCACCTTCTCCTTCTCTTCCTACTAGTCAAAGGCCAATATAGTATATTCTTTTCCAAAACTTACAATTCTTCTACTCAAGATACTCGGTGAATTATGAATATACTCATTGTTCTCAAGCTGAAGATGTTTTTTGCTCATCCTAACAACATGCCATGTGGATTTTGTTACATATGAATGTTTTTAGAGGTAAATTATGAATATACTCATTGTTGTCAAGCTGAATATGTTTTATGCTCAACCTAACCACATGCCATGTGGATTTTGTTACGTATGAATGTTTTTGGTGTTCTCATAGTTTTCCTCTTATGGAAGATAACATCTGGATAAATATTTATTCCAGTTCACTTTCTTAATAGTTTTCCTTTTGTGGAAGATAATATTTTAATTAATATCTATTCTAGCCCACTTTTCTAATTAATTCTTACTTCTTTGAGAATTTTTTTTCAAATAATGTCAATATAAATAAAAGTTAAGTTTTTTACTCTTCGATCTTCGATCCATAAGCTGACAATTTCATAATTACCTTTTTAATTTCTTAAAACAATAACTAAAAGTATCGATCATTTAATTATCAAACAGGGATTCGTATAACACTTGCAAACTACTCAAATACCGATTTAGGTGTTATGTTGTAATTGTAGGAGGAATAATGATGATTACAAAAAGGGATTCTTTAAATGCTTCAACAAGGTCATTCAAGACTAATACTAATCAAATGGAATAACAAACTTGCATAAATTAACTCAACTACAGAAGAAAATAATTCATTATAGTTCAAATTCCAACGAGAACTAACTATTCAACTCGAAAGTAATTGACAACCGTTACATGAAATTACACTTGCATGTAACAGACAGTAAATTACTATGTTCCTAAGACAACTATTCCTTCAGAAATCTAAATCCAATTGTAGGAAAGAAAAAACTAAGTTTTAGTTGAAAAGTAAATAACTTGAAAGGAAACAATTCTACTTGAAAAGAAGAACTATAGAATGACCTTGCCACTGAATGACTGGTAGACCCTCGGGTTGTAATTGAACGTACACTCGGCTCAAAACAAAGCATGAAATGATGGGATGGTTCACTCGGCTCAAAACAAAGCATGAAATGATGGGATGGTTCGAGAATCTCTTTCCTATAATTTGTAATTTCGATATCGTCAACAAAACAAATAATTTAATCTAATTGACAATAATTACTTCATTGAACTGTAAAACTGTTATGACTCTTCACACACAATAGTTACTTCATTCAACTGTAAAACTGTTATGACTGTTCACACACAATAGAACAAATAGTTGTTACAATAGAACAAATAGTTGTTATATCTACGAGTGTAACACACACGTCAATTTTGTAAATTAATATTACCGCACACAAGATTAGGAAGGCAAAGACTAACATAAGTAAAACTACTAAATCTAATAAAAACGAAGTAGTACCTTGCCAACGAAGGAGTCTTTCCTCCTTAGACAAGGTACTAGAAGGAACGAAGAGGGATTGACTTGATTAAATATTTATTCACTACGAAACATCGGTACATAATTCAAACAATTTCTCTAGTAAATGGAAATCTGCTTACAGTGTGATAGGATTATAACATAAAGATCTCCCCTCGACTTGAGAGATCTTGGTTTTTTATACATTTCCCTTGGTTATCTAACCTTAAAATAATGTTCCAGAAACAACCTTGACAATCCCTGATTCTCAGGCTATTTTAACTTATTAACTTGAGTTGTCATCTGGTTTCAAAAACTGGGTTAAAATAAGATGACATTACACTTTATTACAAGGCATCCATGTCATGTCAGCTACTATAATCGATGATAACGGTGACAAATTACAAGAAACACGATGCGCACAAGACACCGTTATTGTTACATCCAGCAAATGCGCTTGTGGAAGATGCAATTGTCTCCTTCGAATGTGCAGAAAAACAGGTGACCATAGTTGCATATTTGTATTTTACCCAGATAGCAGTACCATGACATCAGTATACCAGCAATAACAATCATCAGCATCGACGTAGCAAGGTTGATGAGGAGCAGCAGTGTAGAAACATATTGTACACACCTACCTAGGGAATAGCTCAGAACCTTTTCCATGAGTGAGTATAAAAGGGTAATTTCTCTCAATCAAACTAGCTTAATTCACTAAAATAACATGAATTGCTGAAGCTTTTCCATGAGTGAGTATAAAAGGGCAATTTCTCTCAATCAAACTAGCTTAATTCACTAAAATAACATGAATTGCTGAAGAACATACTTTAGGAAAAATATATAGTTACAATCAAATGTAAATGTAAGCTAAAAAAATAACTGAAATGATAAAAGAAAAAGTTGAAATGATAGACAAAAATGATCAGAAAGGAAAAACATGGATATGGGAAAGATGTAATTTCAGACACCCTTCATAGTCCATTCTAAACTATAATTGGCACAATTGCTAATT